>VZUI01038710.1:0-23817 GCA_013401135.1 Cettia cetti | reverse complement strand
CAAAAAAAAAAAAAAAAAAAAAAAAAAAAAAACCCCAAAACACAAACCACAAAAAACAAAACAAAACCAAAAAACAAACCCAAACAAATAAACAAATAAACAAAAAAGGGATGTGTAAGCCCTGGGGGTCGGGTTACCCTGCTTGCCTATTCATCTCCGTCTCCTCTAGGAATGTTTAACCACATTTTAGGGTCCTCGCAGGCGGCGAATTGTTTGGTTCGGCATCAAAAAAATGCGCAGCATTTCGGGGAGTAAAAGATCGTGGGATGAGGCTCGGGACATTCAAATTGTGGTCTCGGGCAGTGGTGCAAGTCTAAATAAATACTGAAAAACTGCAGGAGAAGTTCTGCACGGGCTTCTAGTTAAAGTAAAACCCTAATAATAATAATAAGGGAGTAAAAACTAGGAAGGGCCAAACTGCCTTAAGCAACCCTAATGATAATTACATTGTGGTAATGAGTGTGCAGGCCAGTTTTAAATAACATAAAGACAGTAGCTCTGCGTTTTTGCCTTCCCAGCGTGTCAGCAGGGATAGATCCCCTGTATAATCCTATAGAAATTCCTATGGCTCTGATGCTTTATTTAGGTGGATCAGGGCTTTGGGGTGGCTCTTCCCCATCACTCCTGGTCACTTTGAGGTATTTTCTTGCCTTATTCCTGGTTTTGTTGAAAGGAGATAGAAAGCACAGGCTGGCTGTGATGCCATCCCAGGCTCACCTCCACATTCCAGCCTTGGGAATGTTTCAATCCGATGCTTCCAAAGGAAAAATCCCGTCACAGGCAAATCTCTTCACTCAAATACGGGGTGGGGGTGAAGCATTACCTGATGAATGAAAGCAAGGAAAGTATTCCTTGCCCACGATTAAAAAAAAAAGAAATTGGTTTCAAAAGAACACATTCTATTTATTCAGTTTTGAGTTTGGCTGAGGTTTGTTGTAAAAATAGTGCCGTAATTTTTTAAGAAACATTTTCTGTTTGGATAGATTAACTGTACACGCAGGCACTTTAGCTTTTGATTCCTTTCAGTAATAGAGTAATATTCATTGCTGGCATACAAAACTCCTCCTGACAAAAACAGTTTGGGAAATCTTCCATTCCAGACAGATAAAATCTCTTTGAAATGTGGAGGGTGATGAGCAACAGTCAGAAAATGGGATTTTCTTTGTCCCCAGGTCCCAGCGCTGCAAAGGCATCATCACCGCTGGCAGAAGTGCACCTCTCCAGTGCTCTACTGCAAACTCCCGGGTTAAAAAAGGCATTTGGGGTTGATATTATCCCTAGCAGATTGCAATATCCAGCGTTTTGTGTATTTAGGACAAAAATAAAACAGGAGTCACATCGCTGTGGGGGCCTCCCTCCCTCCCTGTACTCTGCATCTGGGGCAGCATTCTGTACCAAGCAGGATCCTGGTGCATCCTGCCCAGCCCATCTTGTTCTTTGTGCTCCCTCAGGCTCTCAGAGGAAGTTTTACCTCCCTTTAAGAGTGGGAAGAGGCTGAGTGGAGCAGCAGGGCTGGGGAGCCAGCACAAGGGATCCTCTCCCCTTTGCCTCTGCACTCACCTTCAAACAGCCCCTTGTGCCCATTGCCTTTAATCTCTCTGTCACAGGCCTCTTGCAGTAATTCCTCTGCTGGCCTGAAGAAGCTGAGAAGTTCCTTTCTGTCATTTTAGGTCTGTTAAATCAGGGCAAGGTTCATCTGAGTTAAATTTTCATAGTTCTCTGAAAATCCCCACTCCCCCGAGCTGAGGCTGCGGCCCTGAACTCCCGCGCTGCTGCTGTCAACTCAACGTCAGCAGAAGCAAAAACTAAAACAAAGGAGAAAAATAGGAAAATACTGGAAGAAACAAATATTTCTCCCATTTTCTGTGTCAGTAGGTGAAGGCCAGCCTGGGGTCTGGCTGAGCCCATGTCTTTGGTACCTCTCTCGTGGATCCAGCCCACAGAACTCATCCCAGCCCCGGCACATTTGTACATATGGGGCTGTCACTGGTCCAGGTTTTGCTTGTATTTATTTCTGCCTTGCAATTCTCTTTTGTAAATCCTGAACCATTTCTGCACTGTTCATTTCACTCTTTTTAAAAGTTGCATTTTGGGTGTTTTCATTTTCATTTGCAGTATTTTTATTTCAGCGCGTCCATGCTGCCAACACAACTGTGAACGCACCCAAAACTGAAGGTTCAATTTAGCAGCTCACTGCTCTTTTGACATTTTAATTTCATCTCCTTTTTTTCTTTCTTTTTTTTTTAAGAGAATTAGTGGTAACTTTATCTCTCATCAAATTCCAGGATTTTGTCTAATTCAATTATGCCTATGGAGGCTCTTTTCTTCCTTCTTTGGCTTTACTGAGGTGACACAGATGATTGTAGATCTGTTTCTGAGAAAATCCAAATCGCCCTGGAATTATCTGCTCTTTTGTTTCTTTGTGTACATCCAATAATATCTTCTCTAATTCTTCAAGACTAGAAAGTTCTGATCTATTTTTTCTTTTTACATATTATTGTTATTATTATTATTAAACCACTTTAATGATCACTTTCAGAGATCGGTAATTTTTTTCCCACAGCAGCGGTGATGATAATACAAAAAAATATTAGGAAGCAGCACCTCTGTGCTTTGGCCTTCCTTGCCATGTTCCCTGTCAGTTTGCATCCCCTTCTCCTCATCTGTGGGATAGAAATAACCTTGGGACTGGGAGAAAAGTGTGTTTCTCATAAGAGCACAGGACAGGAAAGCCTTTTCTTTAAATCAAAAGCAGTTGGCTGCTGCAAGAGCCCGGAGGCAGAAACTGCTGCTGCTGTTGATGTCTGTCAGCCCCTCCACCTGCCCACAGGCAGAATTCTCTGGGGTTAACATCGACCCCAAAGTCCTTGCTTTTAATGCTGCTCTAATCTGAGACCTGCTGCAAAGCTCCGTGCTCTCCATGTGGGAACAGCCTGCACTTCCCTGGGGGCTGTGGCTGTGGAAGGGCTCAGGGGATGTTCCCCAGCCAGGCCGTGATTCCAGAGCTGGTTCTGCTGGGAAATCGGGCTGGGCTTGACCCAGAGATCCTCTCCTGGAGCTACCTTGGGATTTTTTAGGGGCTGTGTCCAGCCTGCTTCCAGCACCATCCTCTCCTCCGTCAGGCACATCACAAGGACAGCAGCCATGCCTGGGTGGTCAGACCATTTCTGCTTTTCCCTCTTGGCAGGGAATTTCAGCAATTTTCCTTCTGAAATGTCCTTTTCTTATGGAACTTATGGAAGATTCTCTTCCCCTGCACAACTCTTCCTTTTGTGGGTAGGTGGGAATTGTGTGTGTGTGCCCCCAGGGAATAACAGGGATCATCCTTTCCTTCTTTGCAACCCAGTAACCCTCATGAGCTGAAATACGGAATTTGGGTTGGGAAGGACCTTAGGGATCATTTAGTTCCAACCCCCAACAAGCCCCACAGCATTGCTGGGGGTGCTGCATTTGAGGGTGAGGTGACCCTGTGAAAACTGATGCTGTTGGTTTCACACAGCTTGGCTCCAAAGCTGTCAAAGATGAGGGAGGGTGTCAGCACCCAGGGTTGGGAATGCCGGGAATTCCGTGTGCTCTGCAGGTGGATTGCTGTGTGGAAAGGTCACACCTACCAACTTCTTAGGCCTCTGGGGTGAGAGATAAAGCCATCTGGTCGCCATTTGACAGCTCAGATTGTAATTACACCATTTGGCCTAGGAATTGCTGGCAGCCACTGTTTGAAGCTGCCGTGATTCAGCTGTCCCAGCGCCGAGATAGGGATCGAGCCGCTGGAATTCATCTTCCCTCATCTCCTTGCTTTTTTACCTTCCCGGATTTATCTCTGCAGATCCCTCGTCCCCATTGTGGGCTTGGCAGGGGCTGCTTGGCGTGGACAACCCAAAATCCCAAAGGGCACTGAGCAGGAGCACCTGCCGGCCCCGTTACCCGGGACGGGAGGAGAGGATGGGCATCTCCAGCGGAATTCCACCGCGGAATATGGAAGCGTTTAAGGGAAGACCTGCCCCATCTCAGGGTAGCAGAGATCTGAACCTTTAAATTGCAGCCATTCCCCGGCCTGGCGATAAGTAAATAAACAATTCACAGCTGCGCGGGCTAAACACAGAACACATCTATCTCTGCGGGCCTGATTGCCGAACAAGTAATTAAGTGCGAAATGCGAGCCCTCAATGTCACCGGGAGACGATAAAGGTCTCCAGTTGTAAATTAACTGAGCTCCTCGATATTAACCCTTCAGGAGCCCCTGGGTGGCACTGGGTGCCGCAGCGTGACTCCAGTGCAATTTGCATGCAATTATTCCTGACATCTGCCCCTGGGAATACGGAGCTGTTGTTTTAATAAATTAAAAACACAAGGGAGGGAGTTGCTTTGTCTCTTCTCCCTGAGCTAGTGCAGGGCTCCCTCTGAGCCCCAGTTCCTGGCTCGTCCTTCACATTCCCGCTGTCACTGTCCCTGCTGAGGATAGCAGAGGTGTCACAAGCCCAAAATACACTAAAGCCTCTGCTCAGGCTCCCAGATAAAGGGGGCTGCTGATGGGATGGGCAGATATCCATCAGTGCCTCCAAACTGCATTCGTTCAGGATTCCCCTTGAGAATCAGGATGCAAAGAATGACCATAAATTGAAGTATCACCACTTGCTAAGTAATTCATTAAAAGGATTGTGGGTTTTTGCTGTCTTTGGTTGTGGCTGTGACTTTGGATTTTTTTTCTTTTTGTCTTTTTCTTTAATGAATAAGAACTTTACTTTGCATGGTATTTGATAATTTATTTTAAGGGCTCAGCTCCTGCAGTTTTATGACTAAAATCAGCGTATTTTCAGATGCATAACTAATTATTTTAGCACACAATGAAAACTTCATCAATGTCCAACAAGTGACCAGTTTTCAACCCAAAGGACTGCAAACTAAAGACAAAAAATAATTCAAAGTCGATTAAAAAGAAATTAAATTTTAAAATTAATAATTCTTAAGCCATGAAATAATTCTTGAGTGCTAGATACCAACTTGGCAGCTTCTAGGGTTGATTTAACTTAATGAAGTTTTGCTCCTTAGACGAGTCACAGGCCCAGATGACCTGTTTGATTCTGGAGCTGGATTTGATTTGAATCCTGGACTCAGAACCTGTGGAGGGATGGATCTATGGATCTGGACCACACTCAGATCACTCCACTGTTAATTTTTATGGTGGCCAAACGAATTCTTGGGCTCTCTGGTGAAGGGAGAAAAGTAGGGAGTGATTGACAGCAGATGGTACCTCAGCTTCCTTCCCACTGAAGTATGAGGTTTGTTTGGGGCTGGCCTCTTTATTATGAAATTTCTTCAGATTTAACTCAGATTTTCCCTCTCCTCCTGTCCTGAAGCAGCTGCTTATGTTTTCCAGCTCTTCCTGAAGCCGTGGCAGGAGCTGTGTGTGAAATGGTGCCGTGGGAGTCTGTATCCCAGGTCAGGAGACCAGACACCGCATCCCTGGTGCATCTTGGCAGCTGGGAATGCTCTGGCAAACCAGGAATGCTCCAGCAAACCCTGCCAGAGCAGCTGCTGGGAAATGGTGCAAATGGTAGATGGGATCCGAGATAACCAGCCAGGGATCTCCTGGTTGACCAGAAAAGCCCCATCTTTCCCCAGCCCCAGAGAATCCATCAAACCCCTCAATCTCACACAGCTGTTTAGTTCAGAGCTGAGGCCACGTGGAACACAGCTCATCCACTTCAGATCCTACTCCCAGTGAGAGGCCCTGGGAACTGGGCAGGGAGACAGCAAACTCCCAAACCCCAAGCTGTGAAGGAGCAGGAACACTCCTAAAATGTCCCTGCTAAAAGGGAGCCTCCCTTTTGGGCTTCAAATGCTATCTTTGTTACCACCCTCTGTAACCTCGCTAGCAAGGAGCTGAGTGTTATTAGAAAAGAGCTGAGCATGGGTGGGAAGACAAGAAAACAAAAGGAAATGGAAGTCCTGGAAATTGATTTTCCATTTGAATCAGGTTATTTTTCTTCTAATTTTTAATAAGATGTTTTATGAAGTTTATTGCACTGCTATCTATTTTCTTTGAGGGTGTGTTATCTTTTGTGACTTAGTTTAGACTAAAATAAACCTCAGTTGCTAATTAAGGAGAGAAATGGAAATCCAAAGATTTGCTTCTCATCAATGCCAAGCAGTAAATCCTTTAATGCTCTGGGATTTTGCTCTATAGCTCTAAATTTCCCATTGGTATTTAGTAATCTGCTGATTGCATTTACTTTAATTCTCTGGTCTTCAGAGTGTTCGTGTTGAGGCACTCACTTACAGTAGCTCTGCGTGTTAAGGGCAAGGAGTTAAAAGCTGTAGAGTTTTTTTTATTAAATTCCAGCTCTGTTTTTCCTATTGAGTTCCCAACTACTGGGTTATATCACACTAATAGGAGTTGTACTCTGGCTGGACAAATGGCAGCGTGTTGCAGTGTCCTGGGGGAGCCATGACATCATTTTTAATTTGCTTATCTGGACTCAGGAAAGTAGGAGGGTGTTTGGTGAGAAAGTGAATTTATTTTTGCTCCAACTCACCTCTTCTTGCTGTGACGTTATGGGAACTCTGTCTCTGGGCAGGTTACACCCACTGGCTGCTCCCTGGAGGTCACAGATGTCCCCATTCCACCACCTCCGAAGGAATGGAGGGGTTTAATGACCCTTAAGCCCATTTTCCCATTCCCTAGGAGCTGTGGAGGAGAGGGCCACCATTTCCTTGAATGCATCCCTCAAGGTTTGCCTGCAGGCTGAGAGAAGCCAGGGAAACCTTCCAGGCAGTTTTGGGGTTGGGTTTCACAACCAGCTCCACACTGGCATCCACAAGAACAGGGACTGGGGAAATAATCTGGAGCACCTTGGCTGTGCTTGGACTGCATTAGCTCAAAGAGGATTTGATTTTTAATTTTTTTTTTTTTTTTTTCATTTCCTCTTTCCAGCTGAGACTGGAAAAGGTGTTCAATTCCCATGGGAGCTGGAAAAAGGCTTCCTAACAGAGCTCATCTAACCTTTGCTGTGGGTGTCTCTTTTCTCATGGAATTAGGACAGGAGGCAGGAACTTTAGAATGGGAGAGAGCTTTCAAGTCATATCATTCTGAGTAAATAGTTTACATACAGATAATGTTGGATAAGTAGTTACTAAATCAGTAAATGCTTTTCTAATTTGACCCAATTTTTTAGCATTTGCTGAAATTATGGCTGTGTCTTCTCCAGAAAGATAATCTTGACATAAAGCCTTTAATAACTCTGTAGAACTCAGCCCACTGGGATATTTTATTTTCCCTATGTGAAGGTCTGGCTGTTCTGTCCACTTGTTTTGCAATGACAACATTCAAAATGGAAGTGCAGCAACATTTTTTTATCATTTATTTACTTCTTGCATTTGTTCCAGAGAATCACTAGTGAACTATAACCTGCACTTGCACTCTCCCACTCCTAACACAAACATTTAATTAATCTCATTGCTGCTCTTTTAAGCTTCAGTTCTCGAGATCTGGATATTTAAATTCTCTTTATCAATTTGGATAGGATAAGTTTGAAGAAGGGAACCAAAGCTGTATTTTCTGAGTGATCTGGGAAAACAGAATCAGTCTCAGTTAGCTTTCAGTCAAACTCCTGGACACCTGGAACAGCTGACTTGGCATTCCAAGCGAGTGAGGACCAAAGGCTCCAGCTCCCTGCAGTGGGAATGACCTAACAGCACAAGGAAGACCTGGTTACATCACAGAGATAACCTGTTCCCTTAAAAATAGCAAGGTCAGGGAGGCAATAAAGCTGTCAGCATGGCAATCACAGCTTGTGTTCCACCAGTGCCCCGGGCTGGGCACAGGAGGGTGGGGACGTTTGGCTAAACAAAGCCATGGCAATACCCCAGTGCTATTGTCTGCTCAACAGCTCTATTTGTGCCAGTGATATTTCCAGGTTAGCTCCTCCTAGGCCCATAAAAATCTTCGTTTTATTCTTTTTGCTGGTTTTTTTTTTTTTTAAATTTATTTTTTCCTCTGGAGGCAATGATAGATGGAGTGCCCATAAACCTTCACAGGGCTCCATGTAGGACATCCCCAAGCACCGAGCCAGGTGTGGAGCAAGTGGTCATGGAACAGGCTTCCACCCAGGCCTGGGCTTGGCTCAGCTCTCTCATCCAGTCACTGGGATGCCTCGCTCTTTGTTCACATCCAGCTGTGGGAATATCTCACACCAGGGGCCAGGCCAAGAGTGGAAAACCATCCAATCTCTCCAGCTGAGCAGCCTTGGAAGGTGCTGGTGGTGCAGGTGGCAGCACAGCCCAATATTTTCATTGTGCTGGGCTGATGGCTTTTCAGCAAAGGAAGATGTTGTGAAGGGTTCACATCCTGTTGGTGCCTCAGATACGTTTCAGCTATTGCTGTTTTCCTTTGGATAACGTGTCCCTTGGCTCAGCCTCCAGGTTAGCTGCCTTTGGACAATAGGTCAGAGTGATGCAACAGATTTGGGGGGGGCTTTTGGACACAAGTGTCAAACTGTGCGCTTTTGATAAGGATTGAACATGTACAAAGCAATATCTAAGGGATAAAACATTTCTTATTATATCCAAAATTAAGCATAAACTTGTGCCACTGGTAATACATAGCGAGGCTTTGTCCGTTAAACACCAAGTCTTCAGCAAATTTTGGTGAAAGTTTTGGGTTTTAGGATACTTTTCAGCTTGAAGCCATGTCAGGGGTTGAGTTCAGAGATGAGAAAGATCAAGAGAGGCATTGGCCTCATGTGAGTGAATTGTGGTTGCAGTCAGAGCAGCTGCCACTGCCTTGCACAGCTTTCTCCTTCCTCTGGTGGTGGCTCAGTGCTGCACCCAGAACAGCTCCAGGCAGTTATAACCTGAAATTCCTGACAATTGCATCCACCTCTTCCCATCCTGGCCAAGAAATCCATTTGGAAATGAAGCTTTAAATCCAAACTTCCATTGCTGTTGGAAAGGGTTAGAGGTGGGATGAGATTATGAGCAATCAGATGGGATAAAATTGGGCTTGACCAGAACGTTTATTTGCAATTCAGAGAAAACTTTTAGGTGTTTTTTAAGAACACTTGCTACTCTGCATAATATTTTGTTATATTTTCACACTTATTGATTTTGATGGGGCCCAAAACCAGAAATGCTGTGAGATGAGGCTGTTTCCATGGACTATTTTTGTTTTGCATTGGAGGGGGGGAAACCTTTCCTTGTAGGATATTCATCTCAGAAAGAAATAAGAAAAAAATAAATTGTGTGTGTTTATCTAAACAGAATAATTAATCTGAAGCTTGCCTATCACCAAATCCTGTTGATGACTTGGTGCTGATGTTAATTCCATTGATTTGCCATAGGTGAGTCAGAGCTCTGAGGCAATGAAGGAATTGAATTGGAATGATTTTTCAGTTTTTGGGTCTATTTCCAGACTGTGGTATGTCCGTTTGATCCAACGCCAGAATGTGAAACTGAAACCCCGGTGTTTTCTTCTTGCTGTAACTGGAATCTTTTAAGATTCCGACGTTTGAAGGTGTTCACTGCAAGGTTTTGGTTCTTTCCCATCAAGATTTCAATGCAAATGTATAAAATATTAAACTCAGTGTTGGCCACCTTCCTCTTCCATTGAACCCAACAGGGATTTAACCCTTTGATTTCAATCAGGAAAACGTTTAGCACTTTTGGCTGCCCAAAAGGCACCGTGGCCCAGCCACCTGCTCTGGCTCTGCAGGCTGAGCTTCACAGGTGCTACCAGCCCTTCCCAAGCCATCACTTGTCTGCAAACAGGAATTTCTCTCTGGCTGGGACAAATTCTGGTGACCCCAAAACACAACTGACCCTTGGGGCTTCTTGGGAGCGGCCCTGTCAGGGAGGGAGCTGAGGGCTGTGAATTTTGGGGATGATAACCAGATCTTTTACAAAAGGGAGGGCTTTGTCCTGCCAGGGTGTGAAGTGGAGCAGTGCTGGGTTTGCCATGCTGGCTGGGAGGGCGTGAGAAGAATGGTGCTGGTGGTTCTGCCAAGCCCTCCCCTGCTGCTCCTTGAGAAACCAAGCTGCAAAAAGCTCCTTCCTGCAGGGTGTCGCAAGGGCTGTCTTGAGTTCTGCTGCAGGAAATGGTTAAACTCTTTTATTTTTATTTAATTTCTTTTAATCTAGCTTGCTCCACATTGTTAATAAATAAAGATGTGCTTTATAAGGGTCTGTTGCATGGGGCAGAAGACCTGCATCACCTACAGGGATGGTGATGGGGTGGCAATTTCTCTGTGCTGGAGCAACCAGTCAGCCTTAGCTTAAACCCCTTCCTTCATCCAGTGCAACAATGATATCTTTTGGACAAGGGATTTTGGAAAAGTTGAAATGTTTGCTTTACAAAACAGACATAAAGTTTCTCCTTCAAGGTGCTAGATTTGTGCTGAGCTGGTCCAAAACACGACTGCATCTGGCTGTGTCTCGTGTCTGCTACTAAAAAAATGTCCTAAATTCCAGACAACCTCTGGGGCTTTGAAATAAAACTCATTAATCCTGCATTTGAATTTAATATTTGAAATTTTATCCTAATCTTTTTTTTTTTTTCTTCCACATGAATTAACTTTAGAATACTTGGAAAGGAGCACAAGGGTGGGTTTTTTTCTCTTTTTTTTTTTTTTAGAGAGAGAGAGAGAGGGAGAACATTCTTAACAAAGGGTATAAAATTAAACTAAATTTGACCTCTGCCTTTAGCAGATTTTCCACCTGGTCTGTGCAGGAAATCAACTTCTATATAGCAGCTCTTTCATAAGGAATAACATACATGAGTCTGTAAGTGACAGTTTTTCTTGGGTGGACAACAATGTTAGTTACTTTTTATGATTAATTGATAAATGTTTTGATATGGTGCCTGGGCTCGGAGTCAAAAATCACTCCAGTTAGATGATCCAACACTTGGGAAGCTGAGCCAATTACAGCTCAGGCACAGTGAAAACAATTCTAAAATATTTGAGCCTAAAAATGTGCATAGTTGTTAAGGAATCTTACATGTGGGTGTATGGTGGTATCCTGAATTACAACGACTTGGTGGGCCAATTTCTTCAGGAATGCAGGGAAGTGCAGGGATTCGAGACTCTTGCATCTATATTTCAAAAGACTTGGGAAAACAGCAGAACCACATGGGCCCTTGTGGCTGGGCACGTGCTGAGGAAAACCAGAGCAGGGGCCAAAATGTACTTTTAGTCCCTTGGGTTGCACAAATCCCTTTGCTTTTTTGGGAAGGTTTTGGGTTTCAAGTCTCCTTCCCTTGACTCTTAACTCCTATGAGCTTGCTCTTTTCTTTCTTTCGGTTCCAGAATGTTCTTTCTACACCAGGCTTCCAACTCCCACCCTCAGATTTGCACCCTGACTCTGCCCCTGGTGGATTTTCAAACGAGGAACAGGATTCCATGTCTGTGATCAGGTTGCCCCTACCAGCAGGATGGGCTGGATTCAGAGGTTTTAAATACAGCCCAGCACCAAAAAAACCTAGATTAGACACAGCTCTTGGAGGTCCTTCAAAGGAATAAACTCATTTGCAATTAGAGATTATTGGGAGAAAGGAAAAAAAAAAAACAACCACTCTGCATTTTTATTTCTACAGGTAAGTGAATACAGAGGCATTTTTTCAGTAGGATTTTGGGGTCATCAGCTCAAAGCCTATTTGGAAAACTCCCAGGTTGTTGATGGCTCTGTGTGTGACAGAGCTGTTCCCAGCAAAATCAGTGAAAATACAATATTTGTTTTCTCTTCTGGTTCCCCAGTCTTCAGTTCCTAAAATGCTACGTGGAAATTTTGAGGGATGCATGCCTGGAATTCAGTGCCACCAGAGATCTGGAAACTGAGAGGCAAATCCTCAACTTCAGAAATCTCAGGGGGATTGGCTGTTCATCATTTTCCATGCAAAGATCTAATCCCAACCCCAGGCATCTCGTTGTCTTCAGTGGATTTTTATGACAAGACCAAACTTCACTTTAGAAAAATTAATGGATTCAGCTTCTACTGGGGCTGTTTGAAATCACTGAGGCCATCATCCCCTGAAAGGCTTGAAGTTGTTTGAGTAGAATTAGATCTAGATATTACTCCATCTTTTTAGAGCCCTTGACTCTTGATATATCGTGAAGTGAGGAGAGCTGAAGAATATATTTTCAAATGGAAGAGCATCTTTCCTATCCTTGTTTTCCAGAGAAGATCTAGTCTGCCATGTGGAGAAATGCAATTTCCCTGGAATTTATCTCATTTCAGGTATGATTTGAATGGCATGATACCCCCTTCCCAGCCCTCCCTCCATCCCTGACACCCTGTTTTGATCCTGGATCTAAACACGTTCCTGCTTTCACTTTGTGCAGCACTGGAGGATTTCATCACTGTTGATCCAAAAGGAAAATTTCTAGCAGCACACTGTAAGCTTTACTGCTCGTGACTTCTTAATCATGCAGATTTTATTTCACGTTAAGCTAGCAACTGAACTCCTCTAATAAACAGAGTAAAATCTAATTAGGCTACTGGAGGGGAATAGAAGAATTTATACTCCTCCAGACACACAGACATTAGGAATTCTCCCTCAAGCACACACTCAGGCTTCCTGGCAGCCTTCTCCCTCAAAGAGCAGCTAATGATCCTGCTAATTTGCACTTAGCTGATACTGCGAGGAGTTCCTTGCAGATGGAAAATATACTTCTTCCATGAGATCATACAGGGCAGCACGGCCTGGTGGACTGTGCACAGAGAAAAAGAAATCCCAGCTCCTGATCCCATGGCTCCCACTCCTCGCTGTGTGGTCTCCCCCTCTCTCTCTCTCAGTTTCTCCAGGCACAATCTCGCTGTTCATTCATGGGGTTGTGGTGATTACTCACTCCTCTGCCTGTGTTCCCAAAGCAGGAGCACAATTAAAGCCCTGAAACGCTGTGGTTAGAGACTCAACAGTACCTCCAGAACATCTGGAGAGAAGATTGACAGCACAGATGAATTTGGCTGAATTTTGGTCCTCACTGGGCTGGTCATCATTTCAAGTATTGCCGGGGAGAGGGAGATCAGAAACCATCCAGCCTCAGGATGACCCCGTGGAAGGGGACACACCTTCCCACAGGAGGCCACAGAGCTGCACCCAGCCCCTCAGGGACACCTCCACGCACACAATCACCCCTGGCCTGCACACCCATGGTCCCTGCAAAGGGCTGCTGCTCCCCAGAGTCCCCATCCCTGGGTGCTCTCAGAGAACTCATGCAGGTGGCACTTTGGGGCACAGTGGGGTGTGCAGGGTGGGGAGAGGTCAGAGGTTGGACTGGATGGTCTGGGAGGTCTTTTCCAACCTGTGATTCTATGATACCACCTCAAGCTTTTCCCCCTTACACCCCAAGGCAGCTCAACCAGGCAACGGGGTCAGGCTTGGCCTCTCTGCTGATTTGATCTGGGGTTGATGCATCGTGCAAGGGGCAGGGAGTCCTCCAGCAAATTTCCTCACTGTTCCCTGCAAAGGACATCCCAGATGTCCCACAGCAGTCCCAGCTGTCCAGTGGCACTGGGAACCATGGGATATAAGTCCAGAACTGACTGGGAAAGTGTGAAACCATGGAAGCAACAGGCAAACCCAAGGCATGCAACCCTCCCCAGGAGCTGCTGCCCAAGGCTCCTCCCCAAGCCTGTGTGTTTTCCAGCAGTCTTTTTTCAGGTGGAGAGCTGTCATGTCCTTTTCCAAGACTGTTTAGCCCTTACAGTTTCTTGTCAGAATTTTTCCTATAAAAACATCATTTTTTTGGTTTGAATGAAGGGCAGGGAGACAATATAGGAGTGAATGTTAATATAAAACCAGAATAAAAGCTAGGGGTTATTCATAAGCAAACAGAATCATAAAATTTAGAACCATGGAATGGTTTGAGTTGAAAGGAACTTTAAAGCTCATCTTGTTCCAACCCCCTGCCACGGGCAGGGACATCTTCCACCAGATCCAGGTTGCTCCAAGCCCCACCCAACGTGGCCTTGGACACTTCCAGGGCTGGGGCAGCCACAGCTCCTTTGGATAATGAAGCAGGAGGTGACCCAGCCCCTGGTAATCTCAGGAGACAACTTTCCATTGATGACATCAGGGCACACAGCCAGCAGCTCTGGCTCCTGGAGATGGAAATGCTTCAGGAGGGATTCAGCTCCTGCTGAGCACAGGTTTGTTCAGGGAAGGGTGTAGCCCCAGGAGTGGGAGGAGAAGACCTCCCTCCTCATATTTCAGATTTTTGAAAATCAAAACACACAGAGTTCCAGAAAACACTGACCCTGCAGCGGGCTGAAGCTGATGTATCTTTTCCTAACACATGGAGCTTTTGTGAAATGAGATCCCTGGCCTGAAACCTGGAGGCATCACTTACTTTTAAACTTTTACTTTATTCAGGCAAACCTCCTGCTGATGTGAGGGAGCACTGGGTCATATTAGGATTTGGCCCACAAGGACAGAGCAGAGCCAAGCTCTGAATGTCACATAAACACATTAACTGGAGACTTGGCCTTCTCCAAGGGATGGAACAGGGACGTGATCTGGTCTTCTGTCAGGCATACAAGGAGGTTAAATCTGTCCTGCCTAGAGCACTGAGAGAACAGGATCCAAACATCTGCACAAGCATCTGTATCATCTTTTCCTCCTCCTGGAGATGTCTGGAATATCCTCTGTTCTGTGTGACAGGTAGAAAGGAGCTAAAAAACTGCTTAACCTGTCCTATGTGGGTGAAAAAAATTCAGGATTCAACCCCTGGGTTGTTCAGGCTGCAGTGGAAAGCGTGTTCTAGCTGCTGCTGAGGTATGAAGAGGGCATATTGTTCATTTAACCCACACTCTATAGTTTTTGCAGCAGTAAAGTATTTTTGAAAGTTTACAGCTGTAGGAGGAATTCCCTGGAGCATATCCGTCCGTTTTCTGCCAGTCAGAGAGCCGAAGGCACTCTGCTTTGGGCTCCAAAAGTGACATTTTAGTGTTACACGTCTGAAATGTGGAGCAGTTTCGAGAGAGCATCCTGTCAGGTTTGGAACTGCGAAGAAAGGAATTTCTGGTGCCAAGCTACACAGTCTGGGAACTGCTGCACGCCACACTCGCTGCTGTCCCCCTGCCAGAACCCAAAATATCGACTCAAAAGGGAGCAAGAAATGTGGCTCAGGACTCTGCTTTGAGGATGCATTTCAAGCAGGAGCCCTCTGTAATGTTTAATGTATGAACTGCTCTCCCAGCCATAAGAATTCCATATAAGTGGGGGTCCATGTTTGAGTAGATCACGTAGCAATGGAGAAAGGGAGAGACTCTGCAGGAAAGAAAATGTCCCAGGCTGACCAAAAAAACATCTCCAGTGTGGAGGAAATGGGCCAATCTGCTCTAAGCCCATTAATTTATAAATTTAAGAGTTGTTTCAGAGTGGTTTCTGAAAGGGAAAACACAGGCATCTGAGAAGGTGTAGATGCTAAAGCATTGATGTGGGAGCCATTCTTCAGGGAACAAGAATGCCAGGCCAGGCCTGCCTCCACAAAATGGTCAGAAAGAGCAAATTGAAAGACCTTTAGAATTATTGCTTCAAAATAAACCCAAAAGAATGGTTATGAGATGGGAAAAAAAAAGTACATTTGGTTTCTCAGTATTATTTTATTTAAGTAGAGCAGAGAAGAGCTGGGAGAGGAATAGGCCACATTTTTGGTCCTAATTACTGGTTTTAAAATGTTCTTTAATGGGATGATAAGAAGAGAGCATCTTTTAATTAAGGCCTGGGACTAATCAATTTGCAATAACTTATTTTAGCTGGTAAGGGAAGGACTGCCCTGCCCTAGGCAGGTTTATCCACGGGAATATCCCTGGAATGTGATTGCTTTGAGCCCAGCTAGGGTTGGAAACAGCTCCTTAAGGGGAACAGCTCAGATGTGGTTTTCATATCTCTCCTGAAGAGCCCTGCCAGGACACCAGGGGAGGGGATCTCTGAGCTCAGCCCCTTCTGATGGCCTTGAATGTTGGAAGCTTCATATTTTCAAGCGCTTTGTCCCGGATTCGATGACTTTGGCCCAGCACCTTCTGTTTATTGTTCATGAAAGTCAATAGAAGTGTGGAAAAGTACAAAATGTCAACCTATGACCTTGTGAAGTCCATGGCAGGAGAGAGCAAAGAAAGAAAACCACCCTTTGGTACACACTTTGTCCCTCCTGCCATGTTGGGATCCAGAAGTAAAAGGTTTTTTTCTCAGGACTGGGGTGTAGTAAGTCAGGAATTTTGTCTCTCCTTGTTTTCCTTGCAGTTAGTTAAATCCTTAGGCTCCTGTTAACACTGAGCTCCAAGTTGATTTTTTGTGTTAAAATGCTGAAACCTAATTTTCGTTTAACAATTTTCTCTTGGAGGCCAGCATCAAATTAGTGTGTTTTCCACTGGCAGCCCCCAGTAATTTGGTAGGCAGGAGGCTCACACATACTTAAGTTATTCAATACATTTTGTTTTACTCTGTACAAGAAACCCAGTCAGAAAAGGCTGATTTATGATATTCCTCAGGTTTCCTGTTACTTTAAACCACCAGCATCCTATGGCCAAGCCCTTCACAGGCAGCCAGCACATCTGGCCCAGAGTGCTTCTGTCACCTATGGCCAAAATGCCATATTCATAATCAAATCATAGAAAAGAAAGAATTGATTATGATGAAAAGGTAAAAAAAAAAAAAAAAAAAAAAAAAAAAAGGAAATCTGAAAAAACAAATTCATCAGTGGACATTTGTAAATATGTTCGGGTGGGTTTTTTTCCAAACATCCATCCCAGACAAAGAGGAGCCCACAGCACACTGAGCAGGAATATCAGATGTGTGCAATCATCTCTTTTAGCCTAATTATAAATTACTGAACACATTGATTTTCCCATTTCACCCATTTTTAATGTCTATTTTGTTTTCCATTTGTGCAGACGACCCACCCCTGGCTGAAGCCAAAGCTCCATGGCCCATGTGAAATCCCACCTGCAGTTCTGCAGCTGCCTGTAAAGAAGTGAGTCTGCTCCTCACAAAATGTATTTTAGCTGCTCCCCTCAGGGATTTCAGGCTTATGTAGCCCCTGTGTCTGGGTTGTATCTGTGTATCCATCTGTCAAATGGGATCAATGAGCCAAACTCGCCCTAAATATTAACTTCCTACATGTTTCATAAAATAGTCAGAGGCAGAAATTTGGCTTAACATCCTCCTTAAAGGGAAAGTTGGATTGCCTGCCTGTGCTGTAAAAATCATACACAAATCCACAGGGCATCAAATGAGGCTCACAGCACAAATCCTTAATTTTTTTCTCATAAAACTACAGGTCTCAATGATGCTTTATAATAAAGGGAGTGAAAGACCTGCAATGTTCAGGCTGGTCCAGGCTGTGAAGTCAGGCAGTGGTTTGGGGTTGCAGGACATCTAAACTGGCACGGGCAGGGATTTGTGTGCACCCCAAAAGGGCACAGGCAAAGCTGTGTTTTCTTCTCTGGAGGATGCATTTACAGAGATCCATTTCTAATGAGAGAGTTGTAAAAGAAACCTACAGATGATAACGAACAGGGCCCCAGCTGTGTCAAACCCTGGAACGCTGCTATGCAAATGGGAAGAGTTGCAGAGGTTCAACATCTTTGAAAATCTGATCACTGAGTGTTTCTAGGCAGCTTCCTCTGCCAAAGGAAAATGAAATTTTCCAAATTTGTGCCAAACTCTGACGTTCATGAACAGTTCCTCAAGTAGGTTTGGATGATGTAACCAATAATCATGAAACCCTCCTCCACTTTCTAAATTACATCTGCTTGGGGTGAATTTTTATGTGGATAACACAAGCAGAACCTGAAGGATTCTGTGCTAAACCTTATTATGCAGTTGCATAATGACGTATAAAATTCAGGAAATAAGGAATTCTGCCTCATGGCACAGCTGTGGCTGCCCCTGGATCCCTGCAAGCGTCCAAGGCCAGGCTGGACAGGGCTTGGAGCACCTGGGACAGTGGGAGGTGTCCCTGCCGTGGATTGGGTGACACTGGATGAGCTTCAAGGCCCCTTCCAACCCAAACCACCCCTGGATTCCAAATGCAGAAAACCATTTAAGCATTTGTTTAACTTCAGGCAAATGATTTAAACCCATCTCTGAGCTTCAGATTAGTGCCTGGGAGTTGGGAAAACTTTGGGAGCAACACCCACCTGGATTGGAGCTCACTTGAGGAGGGGGTGTTTGCACTCATCTCTTTCAGCCTAATTATAAATTACTGAACATCCTCAAAGGTCTGAGCAGCTCTCAGTGGTGACAACACCTCTGGTTGCTTCTTCTGGCAGGAGTTCTGCAAGGGTCTCCCAGCAGAATCAGACCACAGCCAGTCCCACCTCAGCTGCATATTTGCATATTTTTGCATATTTGCATATTTTTTGCATATGCATGTTTGCTGGCTGAACGAAGGGGGTGAAATGGGGCTGGAGGTGCTCCAAGGTTGGTTCCAAGGGTGCACAGCACCCAGCCTGTCCCTGCATCCCAGCTCCTGCCCCTGCCCAAAGTGGCATCCCAGCAAAGAGCCCTCATTACTCCCAGACAGAAAGACAAATTCATTCTCATCTTAAATAGCAATACCAGAAATAATATTTGTTTGATAAAAAATTATCTGCTCCCAGCAAGAAGCCAGTGGTTTATTTGTGTGCAATTCTGAGCCAGGCATCTTTAATTTGACATTAAAAGTCAATTTTGACCAGCAAGGTTTTGTTTTATATCAAAGTGCCCAATCAGGTGGGGTTTTCTGAGCTGTTTAAATAGCTGTGAGAAATTCTGTCTCTGAAATTTCACTGCACTCAACACAACTTTTCCTTACATAACACAAAGTTTTGTTGTTCCTTTATTACATGAAAGTGCTCAAAATTTTGCTTTTGAAAGGTAAAGACAAAGTGAAAACATAGGATTAAAATTAATATAGAAGATGGGTGACTTCACAAAACAAGGATTTAGTGGTGGTTTCATTTAGGTATTTGTGCTGCGTGTTGATAATTCGTTTACAAGTTTATTTTTGAGCTGAATTCCCTTCCTAGTAACTTCCAGCATCCCAGTTCTCCCCCGTGGAGTCATTTCATCTCTCTCCATAGTCAAATACACATTTAGGAGCAAGAAGGGATTCAGATATTGCTGTAATGCACAGCTGGAAAGAATCCAAATAAAGTTATTCCTTAGGTTATCCAAGTTTCCATTTAACTCAGCAGAATGACAAAGAGGAGGTGGAGTCAGCCACTGCAGGACCCATGTGATTCCCTTTGATCTAAGGTTGTGTGACCCCATGAATAGCTGCAGAAATAAATAAAATCTCAAAATAATTGTTGCAATTTTAGGTACCTTTTGCCCTGGAGCCCAAACACAGATTTCTATCTATGAATTTCTAGGTGAGGATAAAGTTAAATCCAAATTACTGCTGCCATTCATAGAGGAAGGAGGATTTGTATTCCCTGTTTGTGCCCAGCCAGACACTTAGAGATCATTGGTAAATACAGAATGAGCATTTAAATACAAATATGGAGGTTGCACTCTCAGATTTAAAACTCACCTTCGTTTTTTGCTGATGGAAGATTCACTTTTAATGGAAAAGAGACCAGAAAATGAGGTTTTCCTGCCTCCAGAGCTAAAGGGAAAACTGGGAGAGAAACTCAAACCTCCTGCCAGATGTGGCCAACAGGAACGTGTCAGTGACCACTTGGAGATATCAGGGTAAGAGGAACTTGACTCAGAGGTTTAGAGAGACTCTTATCACCCAGGAGAGATTGATAGAGGAGGATTAATGGTGCTCAAAAACTTCCTGGCAGTGACCCTCCTGCAGCCATTCCTTTTCCTTCACAAGGGCTTTGTTTCCCCAGCAATAGCAGGGATTATAATTTATTTAGTTGTGATTTTTACTTCTTCCTTTTATCGAAGAATTTGAAGAAAATCAGAGCAGGTGGCAGTTCTCGGATTGTCCATGAAAAGTGGCACAAGAAAGCAAAAGTTCTGTGAGATTTCTGCAATTGGATCAGGTTTTATGGCATTGATTTCCTGCCATTACAGTAATAAATCTGGCCTTTACTTTATGAATCCTATTTTATTAATCTGTCCCTTTGTATTAATGAAATACTTTCAGAAATCAAGACTGGACACAGATGCTAATTTGAATACTAATTTTCTTTCTTTAGAGGATTCTCTTGCTTTGCCTTTATATGACAGTTCTATATGAAGGTGTGCGTAAAATTCAGGAACATGGAAGAAATTTCATAAAATTTTTGCATGGAGTAAAGATTTCTGACTGAAATCTCTGCCTCATCCAGGGCCATCAAGTGTCAGCATCTGCTTCTTCTTTAAGGGAGGTTGAGTGAGGTGGAATTTGGTTTCTTCTCCCAAGTAACAAGTGGAAACAGCCTCGAGTTGTGCCAGGGGTGGTTTAGGTTGGATATTAGGGAAAATTTCTTCACTGAAAGGTTTGTCAAGCTTTGGAAAAGGCTGCCCAGGGCAGTGGTTGAGTCACCATTCCTGGAGGGATTTATGACAGGTGGATGTGTCCCCTGGGAACATGGGTTAGTGCTGGGGTAATGGATGGACTCAAGGATCTTAGAGGTCTTTCCCAAGCTGAATGATTCCATAATTATAAATTCTCAATTTTCCCTGCTTTTCTGACTTTACTATAGGATTTTTGTTGTTGTTTTGTGGGGGTTTTTTGGTTTTTTTTTTTTCCCCCCCTGGTATGATTTAATTACTTTCATTTTTCAACTTTTAATAATCTAAACTGAAAAAAAAAAAAAAAAGAAAAAGACTTCCTTGGAAATATTTGAACTATTATCCACTGGAAAAAGAGTATCTTTTAATAGATGGATAGTCATGCAAACACACTGCTGCCTAGCACAACAAAACCAGCCTGGATCCATGGGAATGGCATCACATGGCATCGTGGGGAGGCAGCAGGAATTTTGTAAGGAATTAATGCACCAGGTTTGAACCTCTGGGGGTGAGGG
The DNA here is from genome assembly GCA_013401135.1 of Cettia cetti. NCBI lineage: Eukaryota > Metazoa > Chordata > Aves > Passeriformes > Sylviidae > Cettia > Cettia cetti. The sequence goes on along the minus strand of VZUI01038710.1, from coordinate 2,874 downwards.
TTCCAGTTTGGGCTCTGGTTGGGAAGGAAAATAATAAATCTGGGAAAATCAGTGTGGTGGCCTCATTAGCAGTCGTTACAGAAATCAGCCACACGATTTGGGGCCGTTGGCAGCTTTTTGCTGGATAAATCCAGGGCTGGAGTAACAACGTTTGCTGCAGGTTAGCTTTGAGGAGCACTGGGAGGGGGAAAGGTTTGCACAAAGCCTGGCTGCACCCAGGCCAGTGTTAACATTCCCTTTTCTTCCATTTGCTCTGAATTCACTTGGATCAAAATCATTTTAGGGTTTTTTTCTTTAAAAAAAAAATAAAAGCAGAGGTAGTGAAAAAGAGACAGACAGGTTTTGAATTGTAAAACATGTAACAGAGCCCATTCTTAACAAGTATTATTGCTGTTCAAGGAAATCCCTGGGGTCTATCTTTGAATTAGCTGAATTAGGAAAGATGAAAAACTAATCAGAGTGTTGCCATCCTGATACTCCTTTGTCTGAAATACAGGAGTTTTATCTTCTGGTCAAATCATTATAAATAACTTTTTATAAAGGGCTAGTAAATCAGGCAGTTTGCATTTCTTGAAGGAATATTTTTTTTCCCAATTAAACAACCTCAGCAAATTGCATTTATAAAAAATTCCCAGTGTTTCCTAAGCAGTTTGCAGTGCAGTTTTCTCCACAGCACATCTGAGCAGAGCAGAGGGGGTGGGTGTGTGGAGGTATCCCCTCTCTCCTTCCCAGGGGAGCCTCAAATGAGCCAAATATTCAGCTGATGTAAATCAGTGTTGTTCCAGATCCTTTTTGGACATGATATCGTGCATTAAATCACCAGCCAGCCCTCCTCAGCCCACCCCATCCCTGGGCCTGGCTGGGGCTGGAATTGAAGCCTGGGCTGCTCAGGAGCTCATACCCAGCAGCCTCAAAGGATTAATTAGGGCCGATATTTATTTCTTTTGATAGGAAACCCAGATGTGTGCTCTTGAGCTGGAGAGCAGAGGGAAGAGCCATCCTGCTTTTCTTTCCAGCAGACAGAGGAAAAGCAGCGCTGCCCACCCAGAGTTAAAGAACAGGAGCAAAAAACAATTATCAGCATGGAACAATTTGGGGTTTCATAATCTGCTAAACCACTTTACCTGGCTGATTATCAACTCATTGAGCTAACCATTTTTTGTTTTGTTTTGGTTTGGGTTTTTTTTTTTTGTTTTGTTTTGTTTTTGTTTTTTTGGGTTTTTTTTGGTTTGTTTTTTTTTTTGTTATGGAATATTGTAAATATATGTGTGAGTGCTGATTTATTTGTCTGAAAGCTGGGAAGAAAAATACGGAGGGAATACTCTCACATTCCACAGTTACAGAAATAAATCAGCTTGGATTTCACTCTAAGTACATGTTCTTGAGTAAGTTAGAAGAGCACCTGTCCATTCATTAAGGAGCTTTCCTTCAAATTAATTATTTAGACTGCAAAACAGACAGTGAAAACACTTTAAATCATAAGCAAGTGCAGTACCACCCTTGGTTCCCACAATGGAAAAGGCATCAGGAAAATATAATTCAAGTTTAGAAAGGTGTTACACTCAGAGCCTTTTCATTTTGAGTGCCATGGGCACTGCTTTGGCAGTATTATTTCAATCAGAATATCCCCAAAAATGAACCAGGATCAGCTGATTTCACATGAACCATGGAGCAGTTTCATATTTCTTTGCAGAATTTCTTTGTCAGCCTTTTCTTTCAGTGGGAAAAATGATCCATAAATATCACTTTGATTTCTTCATTATAGAAAGAAAAGAAGCAAAAAGGAGCATTTCCAGCCTTTAAACATAACCTAATTTTGGTGTATTTAAGTTATTCATTCCCAGGCTGCAATTCCCCTTCTTTTCCAGTGATGAGATGCAAGCAGTAAATCTCCAAGGAGTAGGGATCACCCCAAAAAATATTTATTGAAAAGAAACCTGGAAACATCAGACTTCTAAATAATTTCTTCCCTTATTCAATTGGAAAGAAAACTCTGAACACTCTCAAAATAACAATTCAGTATTTTCCCTACCAATTTCTATTTCTTCTTTTTTTTGTGTGTGTACCTGAGTGTTGATTCCCAGTGATGAGACTCCCACTGATTTCGCTGAGTTTTGGATTAAATTCCTGGGCAAGATTTGAGCCAGTGACGTAATGATACAAAACTGGAGAGCCCATTCCTTTTCCCTGATGCAGCCAGCACATTATACTGGAGAAATGCAACATTTTTCCCATCTGAATAATTCCTAGAGAAATTAAAGGAGCCCAATTTTTCTCTCTTTGTCACTGATCGTATCAGTCTGTTTTATAGTATCCTCAAAAATTTAGTATGAGAGGGAAAGAATGAGTTGGAAAACAACAGAGCCACTTTTTTCTCTTTTTCAAAAAAATTGGTTTGGATGTTTCTGATATTTGTTTTCGGGGGAGATGTCGAAAATTTTGCATCGTTTCCCGGAGGATTTTCCCTCTTCTTCGCAGCTCGTCAAGCTCCGGTTTTTGTTTTGCCTGGGGGCATCTCCATGCCTCAAAAACCAGCTGGAAAAACCAAGGACTCTCTTTTTAGCTCCTCCAGTTGGTGGAAGATGAGTCGGATTGAGGGGAAAAGGGGGGGAAAAGGCAAACCCGCTGTTTTTGGGGTTGGAAAGTGCTACTGGAGGTGTCCTGCTCCCCTTCCATGTTCTGGAGAACATCAGGCAGGCTGAGCTGAGCCCGGGGCTCCAATCCCTCCCTGCTCCCCCCAGGTCTCTGCTCCGCTTAATCCTGTCAGAAAAGTCTCCAGCAAACATTTGTAATTGCAGGGAGAAAGAACACTGCTGTCTTTCTTTTTTTTTTCCTTTTTTTTTTTTTTCTTTTTTTTTTTTTTTTTCCCTGACT
>VZUI01038705.1:0-44983 GCA_013401135.1 Cettia cetti | reverse complement strand
CTCGGCCCCGGCCCCGCCTCGGCCCCGGCCCCGGCTCAACCCCGGCCCCGCCTCGGCCCCGGCTCAACCCCGGCCCCAGCTGAAGGCAGCGAGCGGAGCTTTTTTAATTTCAAACTCTGGCAAGAGCCTTAAAGAGCTCCCACACTATGCGCCGCCTACTCCAGAAAGGCAGCAGCTTGCTCTTGTATTTTGGTTCCTGCACACGCCTGGCAAACAGCAATAAACTAACCCATAGTTCCCGCTGGGACCGCTATCTGCCCTCCCTTTTCGCAGTGATCCACCCCTCCAGGACCTCGCTCACCCTTTAATCGATGTACTCCCCACCCCTATGTACCCCTCCTCCCTTGCTGTGTCACAACCCCCCGTGCCCCAGCATGTGTCTCCGTGGTTCAGCTTGAATGTGATTCCTCTGAACAGTCTCCAGATATGATGAATATCTCTGTGAATGTAAAGTGGTATTAAAAAAAAAAAAAGCTGCTGTTTTATTTTTTATACAAACTAAAACACCAGAGGTCATTGAATCCTATATTAAATACATAAATTAAAAAATAACCATTCATAAAACTTTACATACAATAAGGATTCTCTCCTACACGTTAATACATATAGTACAGATACATGTCCAGTGTTTATCAAAGGTAATTCTGCCAAGTAATTTACAATTTTGTTCTGGAATAGACACCAAAAAAATCTGAAACAAAAAGTATATATAAAACCACAGACGTGTTGATGTGAGAGGGGGCAGGGGAAGAGAAAACCCTTTGGATCACCAGCAGCTGTGTGTTTGTTCTCTTAGCCCCGCTCATGTCAGGAGACTCTGGCGTGGGCAGTCCTATAGGATGCCACAGAACTGAAAACTGGGTTTCAGAGGATGTTTCCCACTGAGATGATGGTAGGGGGCTGGAAGAGGAACACCTCTCCATTGTCCTCCAGGCACATCAGTAAGAGAGGATGGAGCTGTGAGCCAGGGTGGTAACACTGCAAGAAGTACCATTTCCTTACTGCAACCCCAATTGCACAAATTCATCTTACATAACCAGGCCCTCATCTGAAGTGCTTAAATTCAAAAAACAGTCTTCAAAATCTCCCAACTTGGTCACTGGAAAAAAAAAGCAACAAGTCAAATTGTGGTCAAGCTGATTTGTACTACCTTCTGTGGCTCACCTCCTGCTTTCATGGGATGGATAGCCTGGAGTGCTGCTACTCCTGAACAGCCTCGAAGAGATGCATGGGAGGGATCCAAGGCTTTATTTGCTGTTCTCAAAGGCTGCAGTAAATTGATTATTATTTTTGTTGGTTTTGGGAAAGGGAGGTTGGCTGCAGTGACTAATTTGAGGGAGGATTCTCAATCCTTTGCTTCAATGAATGTCAGGAACAGCAGAAAGCCCAGGATTAACAATCCAAGGACAGAGATGGGTCCAGAAAAAAGAATCAAAAAATTAATTGCCCATGAGATGTGAAACTAAACCTGGAGGAGTGTACCAGCTGTTGCAGCTAAACAATCTTGATTCAGTTCCCCAAGCCTAGATTGAAGTAATACTTTCATAAGCTATAGCAATAATTTCTATATACAATAAGTAATAGATTAAATATATGCATATATATGTATATATATGCATATACACGTATCTATATGTACATATACATATAGATACATGTGTGTATTTATATACACACAGACATTAATCTCATTTTGATCTAGCTGATAGCAGAAAGTTTGTATTAACTCATATAAGCAAGTGTGTTTTAGGCATGGCATGTGTTACATTGCAAGGAGAGTAAAGCAGTGGTGGTTGAGCTCCCTGGAGGGAAGAACAATCTTTGAAAAGTTTGCAGACCCAGGCCTGCTGCAATCAGACTACCAGCCCTCATCCCACCCTGAGCCCCTGGGAATGAAATACCTGCATGCATATGTATACACACAGGAGTAAGGGACTGCAAATTAGACAAAAAAGAGAAATTAAATAAGATATGGTTCAGGGAGTGTAAATGATGAAGCCTGCTACATACCGGTCAGGTATGTTGGGAAACTGTGTATTTCTATCTCTGCCATAAACCTTCTGTACAATTGCCTGAAATAAACGGTTCAAGGGTTTTTTTTAAAACGAAATCAGTGGTGGAAGTTATTGCACCATCACTGAAACCAAGTACTGCTCATTCTTCTCCAAGAACTGTCCTTTACCTGCCAGCCCTAACACTGATGAAAGCAGTCTGAAGGTGTGAAATTACCTGATGGTGCAACAGAGGAGAAAAGAGTGAGGTGGGAAGAAGCAATAACCAGAGAGAAAGCCCCCTCTTTGTAGCTAACAAACTGTTAAACTTCTCAGTGATCTCCAGCTGTCACAGAAGTGGGACCACTCTTCCAGAGCTCAATCCAGAGCTTCAGGACTGAACTCCTGACTTGTGGAAAGCACATGTACATTTGGGTCAACCTTATTCACAGTCTTCTGCTAGGGAAAAGGAATTTGAACAAAAAGCATGCAATGTGCCTGCAGTCACATATCTACCTACAAGTATATTTCTTAAAAAAATGAAACGGCAAACATACAAGCAGCTTGGTGCTAGAACTCAGTATACCCTTTGGCTGAACCAGTGTTTCAAGAGGATGTGGTCATTCTATAATTTAAATTAATTTTAAGGAGCAGGAAAAAAATCACCTGCTAGTAACTTCTTCTCTTCAATGAAAGGCTTAACAGTATCTCCTGGCACTCAAGAAATAAGGATGTTAGCAGCCTTTGTGGAGAAACCAAACCCAGAACTGCAATGCAGTTTGGCAAATGGACATTACTGACTAAAAGCTATTCTAGCCAAAAAAAAAAAAAAAAGGTATCTGTAAGGGGCAGGCATCCTTGATACTAGAGGAACTTCCTCCCTCCTATGGCTAAGGAACTGTTTTTGATGTGCTGAGTTGCTCTGCAAGTGACCCCACTCCTTTCTGCCTCAGCAGCTGCTTTGTCTGTAAAAGCAAACAGGGAACCAAAGGAGAAGCTCTTTGAAAAAACACTTTGAAAGCTTCTGATGTGCATAAGATGTTGGTACATGTGATCCCTACTTTGAAGGTGTAATTAATGCACAAGCTGTATTGTGGCCCTTAATCTTCTAGTTTGTAGTACAGAAATCTGTATCTTCCAGTTAAAATTAAGGCTCCATCACAGAAGATAGAGCCTTAGACCCCAAAGTCTGAACAGGCAGGATGCCATTCCCCGGGAAATAAAACCAGAGGCACTGAGAAGTGCACTGTCAGTCCATCAGTGAGAAACGGAGGGTGGGGGCAGCTGGCTACACTGCTTCCCTCAGCACAGGACCCTCACAGTGATTGCTGCAGGCATTATGCTCCTCAGAGATGTTTCTGAAAGAGTACTGGGGTGCATGGACCTATGACCTCAGGGAGGCACCACAGCTGGGTTCCATGCTTTGTGATTACAGAGGTAAGTAATGATTTGAAATGAAAACTACTTTTAGTTACTTCTAACTGTGAAAAAATCTAAACAGATTAGCAATATTTATTTTTTGTAATAAGGTAATGTTCATAAAGTTCTTCCCCATTTTTGGTCTATGTATCATTGATTAGGAAGCCAACTGACAAAGTCAGTTGACAAGCTGAACCAAAACATTTTTTCCAAGCTGGGACAAAATAGTTGGAAACTGATGCTTTGTGAATCATGTCACATGGATAAGGGGATTAGCTTTCCTCCCTGCCCTCCAACCTTTCTTTCTCAGAAGCTACACTGTAGGTCCAATTCTGTGATCCTGAGTGGTTATTCTATAGTGAAACCAAGTATAGTCATTATCTCAGTGGCAGTCTTCAAAGAGCATGAAAAGTATCTGATAAGAGACAGGCCGTTCTTCATGGAGGGATGGTGAAGAGAGGTAAGACTTCAACTCCACTGGGAACCCTTCTTATGCCAGACATCCTCCTCTTCCATTCCTTGGCCAAGGCAGGCAGTGCTGTGTTATGATCTCAAGCACAAAACAGGGTGACATGTCCTGCCCATCATGCAATAACCCAGACTGTTTTTCTTTTTTCCTTTCTTCCTTCCACATTGCAGCTGTCATTTGTTCCTGAGGTTAAAACCAAAGAGGGAGAGTAGGAGTCCCCGCGGCAAGAAAGCCACACACTTCAAATCGAGCATTGTTGTCATCATCTCTTGAGTTTCTCCTACTATGATCTGTTCATTTTTGATCCATATCTCAGATGACAGGGTGACATTAAAATGATTGCCCTGCACAGCAGGAATACATTTTTCTATTGTAAGTTTGGTTCCATGCCCAAGACACACTGACTTCATCAGCTGAAAGTGGTTCCTTCCCTTTAAGTCCTTCCTAGGTGATGTAGGTTGTCAGTTTATTTTTCTTCCCCTTCTGTAATTTCAATTTATGGGATTTCATAAGATGCAGCATATATCATAGCTTTAGACAGGAACTGTCAGGTAACAAATTTTGAGTGATGGCTTTAAAATACAAGGTGGTTGCAGTCTTGGTACAGGTTGTTCATTTTATACTTTTGAAAATAGGTGTAAACAATATTCTCTTCATCGAGGGGTGGAAGCATTTGCCTTTATAAGGACTTATTGTGTGGTCGGGCACTCTAAAATTAAAAAAAAAACAAAAAAAACAAAAAAAACAAAAACAAAACAAAAAAGAACACCTATATCAGATAAGGTGTAAGTTTGTAAGTTCCTCTACCTATCTATCTCAGCTTTGCCAAGATACAATCTACCAGTCAGGAAGCTGAAAATACCAGTTCTTACAGCTATCAGTGTGAAAGTGATTTTGTCTGTATGAAAAGCATTTGTGAGAATTCTGTGTATTTTGCTAAGCTTGTCCATTTAAACCCCACAAAGTGCAACCCTGTAATACATAAAAAGTTCCATGGGCATTTTCACAGGAGTAGGATGCATAAGTTTCAATGACTCTTGAACCAAGGCTGCCTAAAATTCATCCATAACAAGAATCATGGCAGCAGGCAATATCCTTGGGGTGTCAAAGCAAGCCTGGAATTTTGGCTAGTGCAGCACTGAGGCAAACAAAGTGCTGCCATTCTGAGAAAGCCTACCCTACCTATGCCAAAGAACTTTTGTTCTCGGGTTTAAGACCAGGAAAATATTATGGTTTTGTTATCTCAGCATTCAAGCCTATATAGTAAAATTCACTGGGTGCAAAATCCACACAGACCACACTTCCTTATGTGATCACAAATAAGTGAATACATATGTTCACAAGCAAAGAGAAAATGCAGGTAGGAAAATCCCACATAAACAGGAATTAGAGAGCTTCTGGTCTGGATACTGTATGTGCTGCACATGGTTTCCTTTAATTGCACATTCTCGTCCTTTGTTATTTCAGTATGGCAGTGAGTCCTGTGTTCACTGTGGGTGAGAAGGAAACCAGAAAGTACCATCTGTAACCACACTGTGGGTTTCTCTCTGCTGGTTAAAAGATCCGTAAAGGATAAACTGCACCAAGGCATGAACAAAACCAAAGACTTCTCACCATCAAGTGGCTCCCTAGGATGAGTTGGGCTTTTTGTTTGTTTTGTCAGGGATCTTAAGTCCCTTATAAGATTAAGACAGTTCACTTGCATCCAGTGGAAGTAAGCAATTTTGCAATAGATACAGCATATTATATATGACAATATATATAGCTCAATAGTTACAAGAAGAAATGCTGATGGCACACTCCCCATGCCATGCTCACCTTTGCTGAATTAAATCACCTGGGTAGACAGGTGTTTTTTAATGCAAATGGGCAACACAAATCAATGTTAGCTATTCTCTCCAATTTCATGTAATATGACTTTATTAAAATCGCTCTCCATCTTGCCAACACCATTCCCAAATTGTTTGTGTCTGGAGATTTCCCCTCAGGTATCGAGGGGAGAGGATCCCACAGAGGAAAACACAGGGGTGAAGGCAGGGGATGAGGAGCTTACCATTACCTTGTGTTTGAGGAACTGCTACAAGACTTGATGCTTTGCACCTGTGGAGTGACTGGCCTTGGTAAAACACTCTACAGGTATCATGCGTGTTGTGATGCTGGGCCTGCTGCAGCTGTCTTTACAGTTCAAGGGAGTTCACAGCAGTGCAGATCCTCTGGAAAAGCATTGAGTTTATATATCCCCCACACACAGCTCACCCATAAAATTTTTCCACTTTCAGAGTCCATGTCGATTCTCTAAATCACTTTCTCCACCACTGTCATGGCTCCTTCCTCTGTCACTCAGCTCACCATAATCTGTCTTGTTGATCCCTACCTGATGTTCATGAAGCCAAATATGCAAAAGCAGGATGGGAAAGGCAAAAGAATCCTTCTATTCCTGGGTGGTCCTAGACGTGCCACAACTACCTAGCAGGCTTTCTGGGGCTGAAAACCACATTTCAGCTCCTGCTGATGCTTCTCATCCTCTCGGTGGGGAACTGGACCCCTGTGTGCTCCAGGGACCAGCCATTATGGAGCAATAGTGAATTCAATGAGTGAACTCATCTTGGCATTGCAGTTAGAACAGCCTTCCTGGGCTCAAGTGATCCCAAAGGGATTTACAGCTGCTAAACCTTAGATGTTATGTAAAACCAGAGGAAAACCCACTGAAGGATGTTCAGCCAGAATGGGGGCTGGAGTGTGGGGAGAGAAAGGGCATGGAGGGGGAAGTGAAGTCTTGACACAGTCCCTAAAGGACCCATGTAAATTCCCAGGCAATGACATCAGTCAATTGTGCAGCTGGGACGGTTGTGCCAGCCCTACAAACAGCACAGAAATGTTTATGTTATTTTGACTATTAGTCCTATTCAAGGAGCAAGATAGCGAGGTATGCATCAGCTCAATGGAGAGCAAGAGCTGAACAGGACTCAGCAGCCCATGGAGGCATGATGACTCCAAGTGAAAAATAGAACTAGAACTTAGGAAAAAAGTATAGAGTTCTGACCTTAAGCATCTCATTAGCTTTTCTAACCAGCTGACATCTGACCTCAAATTAGACCAAAAGGATATGTTATCAGCAAATGGTACTAGGAGATTGGTATCAGTAAAACAGGGATGTTTAAGCTTCTCAGTAATTCTGTAGCTATACTAGAGAACCAATGCCATACCCACACTGGTGGAAAATGTAGGTGCAAGCTGTATATACAGAAAACTCTGAACCTCTTTTTGCCCAAGTTTTTCTCATATGCTGCACAATTATTCTAGTGGTGACAGGAACTGAAAAAGGAGGACAGTACAGGCAAATGGAAAAAATTCATGCAGACAGGTTCTTGCAAATGTCACTACCACTTCCTGTGATTTTTCAAGGTGCATCTTAAATCCAAAATGTTTTTTTTTTTATTTAGAATCTCCCTCTAAGTTGACTGCTTGGTCTGGACTCAGGATTCTGTGGTACAGCAAAAGACATAGTCATATAAAGTTATTTGCTATTACTGTGTACTGTGAAAATCTTGGCTCCTTAAAATTATTCTGTCCATAATTTGATTGCTTCAGAAGAGTGTCTGATTTTTTTCTCCACTATGAATAAGCAAGAAACTGTAAAGTCAAACTTCCACCAGTCACAGCCACTTAAAACATCTCACAGCCATACCATGCTGTACCATAGTTCATGAAATCCTGCAGTAGGAGCACAATTAAGTATGCAGTCATAACTTAATGTGTTTCATGATCACTGGATCAAGGCAGTATGTTTTAAACAGCAGCAACTTGATAATGATATTGACTGTTGTTTACAAGAGCTATGATCACAGATCAGTCCACATTTCACCTAATTCTTCTCTATGGGTTGTTTCCCATTCAAGCCAACCTCCATGTATATTGCTGCCTCAGCCCATGTAAACATTCCTTTGAGGTCTGGCCGAACAAGGATGCAGTGGATTCCAGTTGATGTGGAAAATTCTGAGAGTTGTCTCTGCATCAGCACCAAACTGCAAATGAAAGCTTTGATCTAGCTGAAATGAAGCACAAAGTAGGGGCTCTTCCTTAAAGGGAAAAGGAAAACCCACCAAACAGAACCCATGGCACTTAACTATAATCAATACCTTGAATTGTATCTGAAAACAAGGAACGAGCTGGTTCAAATAGTGGAAGGGCATGGCAGAACATCTTTCACACAACTGTATCTCAGCTTGTCTCAAGTGCTGAGCAGAGGAATTATTCACTGACGCTGCTGAAGCCAGAGCCAAGAGAGACTGAGAAATTTAATGGTATGGGTCTGTCCTCAAATCAGAAAATTATGCTCTGTCATTACATGTTCTTTAGACTTTAACATTAGCCTAGAAAACATATGTTCTACTTTTGTTATCCTGGATCAAAAAAAATATTGTCCTAGCCCAGCATTCTTGTTCTGGAAGTGGCTAGCCAGTGAGAAAAATGGGACCATTATAGTTCTCTGATTTATTTCCCCACCTTCACATAACTTTTTGAACTCTGAACTTTCAGCTGCTAAGCATACTGTGACTAACTTCTTTACAACCTGTATCCTTAACTATAAACTTTCATTTACTTTAAACTTATCACATGGTAATTGTTTGTATTCAACAGTGAATAATAGCAAGCTGTCTGTGTGCCCCTTCTATGACATATTTTAGACCTCTCCAATACCTCCTTTTATCAGTGTCAGTTCCTAAGCCAGAAAAAAACTTCCATTTCTCTGTCTCTCTTCCTGTCTCTCAGCAGCTGATCACTCTTCCCTGCCCTTCTTTGTATTTTTCCTGCTGCTGGACACAGAGCTCAATCTGTTTTAAAATCCTTCCTGAGTATTAGTTCAGAGTGTGTTTACAGTTGAGGTTATTTTAACTGTTTTCCATCTGCATTCCTTTGCAAGCATCAACACTGAATTTACCCTGCAATTCCATTGGCTTTTTGACACTGTGAAATTCCTTTTACAATTATTAATAGCACAATATCACCAGCAACTCAGCAGTACAACAACCCCCTACTGTGAACTATCACAAATTGACAACAACCTGCTGCATTCGCTGACTCCAAACATCCACAAGAACACACAAGGATGTGATCCTCCGCTCTGTGCAAGAAGTGCTAGCTTTGAGGAAATAAATAAAACAGTCTTACCTTTCCAAGAGGCACATTGACATCAAGGCCAAAGAATAAAGGCAAGAGAGAAGAACAAGAATAGAAATAGAAACTGCAGAAGAAAAATAAGATTGTGTAAAAATGAAAGGTAATGGCATTGTAAGCATCAGAATTATTTTTGCACTCTGTATTTATTCATTCAGAAAACAGTTATTTCCCTCATCAGATCTGTAAGTACCACACCACCTTCCAGGCTTAGAAAATAGATCCCAATAATTTTGGTGATGGATTACAACTGGCACCATATTGAAAGCCTTAGGTGTAACTATCACATCATGATACCCCATGGGTTGACAAGTCAAAGCCGGATATCAAAAACAGCACGTGTAGTATTTTTAAGTGTGTTAAAAAACAGCTGCTGCAAACCATGCTAGAAATAGCCTGGATATAAAAATATATATGTACTCATGTATGTAAGTTTATAGGTATGTACACACACACATATCAAACAGTCACCATTACATGTTTAATAATGTAATGTATTTTGAGATTAAAGTCTGTATCTAGTGACAGAAACTGAAAAGAAAGGAGAGTGGACCACCACCAACAGGTGCAGTTGACTGAGCAGAACAGAAAGGTCATATAGTTCAAGAGAACTGGATCACTACTTTCAAAACAAAGTTCATCATTGTACTTCAGAAGCATAACAGAACCAACCTTTTCTTCCAGATCCTTAATTTGTCTCTTCTGGATGTCAGTTTTGTCTTCTAAATCTCGGATTCTCTGGAAATCAGAAAAAGCATCTACACTAAATTCTCAGTAAATCTGTCCCACTGAACAAGTAGCTTAATGTTCCAAGTGCCAAAAGTCTAGAAATCAACAAATCCATTTCTGTGGCAGGGATAATCTTGTGTCATACTGTTACTCCATCCACTCATCCCACTGAACCACAGCTTCACCATGTGTGCAACTGCTCAAAATATAATCCTGCATATATGTAACTGGATCCTTAAATGCTAGAAATTAGTATCAATGATTGAGCTCTTTTTAAATTATCTATTTATTAATCCCGTTATAAACAGATGAAAAGTGTAAGATCATTAAAATTCTATAATGATTCATTAAGATTTCTCACAGTTTGATGTGTTGAAAGAGGATTAAAGCATTATTATTAGGTCCAAAATGGTAAATGTATACAATACTATGAATGAATACTGTTGATTCTGTGGTGAGTAACGTATTACAGACTAGGTGTGTATTTTAGCAACGGCTAGGTACTTTAAAAAAAATTATGTAGCATGACTTAAAACTTTTGCCTGCTTGGGAGGAGAGATCCCCCAGAACAGAACTTCCTCCTAAGTATAAAAAATGCGGCCTTGAATCTCAGTTTCTTTTTTTAATTAAGTCAGGTCATAAGACAGCTGTCCAGCAAATAGCAAAAATCCAAAGAGGCAAAGCAGGAGACACCCAAAAGCCCAAGCACCTGGAGAACCAGGTCAGAGGTGACCTGTGACTGTCTTCCTCAATGTCTGGAGATGACTAGCTTATGGCAGCTCTCAAATCCTATGGAAACACAAGATCACAGAATGAGTCAGGTTGGAAGGGACCACAGCAGTTCACCTGGCCCCACCTCACTGCTCAAGCACACGGTACAGGATTGCATCCAGATGGCCTTGGAATATCTCCAGGGAGGGAAACTCCACACCCTCCCTGGGTGATCTGTTCAGTGCTTGGTTACTCGCACAATGAAGAAAATCTTCACGTTCAGGTGGAACCTCTCATGCAAAAGTTTCTGCCCACAGCCTCCTATTGCTTGACTACCTGCTCCTTCCTTTGCCTCTCAGCCTCTTCCAACGTGCCTACAACTGAGGCTGGCTCAGAGTTGTTCTGAGAAGCCAGAACTGCTGTGGCACTGTCCCTCAGGGCCAGTGAAAATCAAGAAGCTTCTTATGTGGCACAGGCCTAGCAACAAAAAGTAAGGGTGGCCTCAAGTGCCCAACTCAGGATCAGGCAAGACTGTGAGAACTGAGCCTTCCTGTGAACCAAACCTCCCTAACCACTGGGGATGTGCTTCTTCTCTTACTCCCATAAACATATGAGTCAGATCCATTTCATGATGCAGCTTTCACATTATTCAGTGTGCTGTGTCAGTTTACCATTTTGCTCTGGTACCTTCCATCTTGCAGAACAGCAAACATCAGTCTTTGAAGGTGAAATGCAATACCTTATCTCAACAGTGAAAAGTACAAATGCCCACTTGGGAGTGTCAAGTGGTATCTGAAAAAACAGACAGCTCTCCTGTGCCATACGAGCCAGCAGCATTTACTCCGTTTCTCTTGTGCCCAGTCCAGCAACTAAGGATCACCATTTTTATTACAAAGCTAAAACCATGAAGACAGAATTCTGGATGAAAACTTTAGGCTAGAATTTTAAAACTCAAAATATGCCAAAACAATCTTGCACAAGCTACTATCACATATGCTTGCATGCACAGAAAAGACCAAGTATGAGACAATTCAAAAAGCTAGATGCCAGGCTCCCTCATGGCCGGGAGCTTGCCTAGATTTGAGCTCAGATTGTGTTCTTAGACAGAAAGGCTGAATAGATACCACATGTGAATGGTTTCTTCTTCTTACCTGATGAGCCTGCTGGAGCAGCTCCATCCTCTCCTGAAGAATCTGGCAATCATATTCTCTGCTTTTCCTCAGCATCTGACGTCTTAGCTTTTCTACTGCTGTCCGCAGTTCTTCCTGCTGTTTTTCAGTGAGTAGTTCCCCAAACTTTATCACTGTTTCTTGCTGCAAAGCATTGTACAAGGTGGCTTCAAGCTCCTGGATCCTCTGGTTGATGCAATACCAAAAGTCAGAGATAAAACATGGTTTAAGCCACATTGGGAACTGGGGGATTGGTGGCAGATTCAGGCCCCTGCATGAGAGGCTGTCCCTGTGCTCAAGTGCACAAAACTGAAAAACTGAACTCAGAAAATGGTTCCACATTCGGAAAAAAGGATAGGAACTTTATTTTTAAAATATTTTATTATTAATTTTCACTGAAATCCTTCACTTTCACTCTTTTTTATGGAGTTACAGAGATAGAGTTGGATAGAATTTTCAAATCTGAAGTGTAAATTATTTCACCAGTTCTAAAATTTCCAACTATTGCTCTAAAAATGGACAAGCTGACATTAATGAGCAATATCTGCCTTAAACTGACAAGAGTTTCCAACTTCAGGAGATGTGCCTTTTTATGACATGAAAAGGCAAGATATTGTGTTGAAGCTGCGCAGATTACATGCTAGTACATCAGAAGAATAAGTAAAGAACAAATTTAAAAAACACCAACACTAACAAAAAACCAAAAATCTCTCCTCCTGTTTCAACAGAGGACTCTGTGTGCTATTGCAGAGCTGCCCAGTATGTGCTGTAGAATTTCCTTTGTACATACCATGTATGCTTGGTCAAGAGCTTGCTTCCTGTAGTCTAATTCTTCCTCCAAATAACCTTTTATTTTACAAAATTGTTCCTACAAAGAAGGATCATTTGGACAGAAATACAAATTAGTTACTCCAAATTAGGAAGTTTTATCAGATCATACAGGTATCTAATTCAGCAGGACGAGGAAACTGGTTTTTGACTGATGCTTGGCAGAGTTATTAATATCTGACTCAGCTAGAAAAGAAGGAAGGGCAAATAGCTGTAGATTGCTCTTATAGGTAAATACATCTGATCTACATGGAACTGGATCCATTCTCTTTGTTGGCTTCAGTGATATTGCTTGGAATTTCAATAGTGAAACTTACAGTGTTCTGTGTGATTTTTCTAAAGATACTTCCTCTGGCATCCAGAATTACTCTTTTTGTGCCTTCTCTTATTTTGGAAGAGGTGTAAAAGTCGACTAAACAAACAGGAACTAACTAGACATTCCTTGGGGGCAGCTGCTGTGCTTTAACTTATCAGTCCACCTTAAGCTGAACAGACTCAAGTACAGACATACTACAGGAATAAAACACAAGCTACTACAGCTGTCTAATTCTTGCAGTTATGTTTGTTCATCTTGTAGGCTACTGCCATTAACTAGAATAAGAACAGGGTAAGGTACTAACTTTAGTTAGTATGTAATGAAAGCCAACGGTGTTATTATTCAATTCAATCATTTCTCACATGCTGGTCCTGAATAAAATGCAATACAGCAGCTGATGTTTAGGCTGTGACTCTTATGGAATAAATAATGCATGCATCTCTGAAAATTACTGAGAAACCTTTGAACCCTCTGTACTTATTAATAAACAGTCATCCTCCTAGAAAGAGAGGATTTTTTAAAAAAAATTATTGTTACTGTTATTCTGCTGTTACATGTGAACTGAACCAAGAACAACTGTATGGATTCACCAATAATCAGAGAAATGCTGCATAGTTCATTTGCCAGGAGGCTTTCCTAGTAATTTTTTGGCACATCAAGTGTGATGCAATCAGTGTCCCTAAAATGTCTAATAAGGAAAGTATTCTTACCATATCACTTTCCAGTTCCATCATCTTCTGATGCAGAGCAGCTTCAGCTCCCTCAATCTGCTGGATCCACTGGAGAGAAGACAATGAGACCTGTAACCTGCTGTGTTTTCTAGCACACGAGCAGTGGCAAGTGGGATATCTACAGCATCTTGTTAGTCTGTTTTTAGCAGCCTATTGCTAGTGCTGGGCTCATCTTGAGGCTGTTTGTGACAGAGGCAGCCACGGATGTCTGCATGTAGCACTCGGCAGGGAAGCAGCAAGAGGATTACCACTGCTGGGTCACTGGAAGATGGAAAAGCATACACCCTTGGATGGACAAAGGGACCCATTTCACCCCACAGATAAAGGCCCACAATGGGCCTGCAGCATCTCAAAAATAGCTTAGTTGGCTTTATGGCAGTTCTGTTTGAAGAGAAGGCATTGAGCAGAGCCCTTGGAAGCTGTCACACTAAAAAAATCTGTGTGCTGCAAATGAGCCTTAGAAAACAATTTTAGCCAACCTCCACCTCCTTAATTTTTGAAACAAGGAATGTAGACACATACTTTCAGTGAAATTTTGGCACATAGACCCCTTTGGAAGCTTTAGAAATCTCAGGACTGTAAATCCCAAACTTTATCTAGTTACAGCTTGAATTTCTGATGACCGCTCATTCAGTTTTCAATTCCAAGTTTTGTTTCATATTATTTTTGTATTTGCAATTTTTTTCTACTGCACAGCTTGGGCCATCTCAGTTTGATATTTTTGCTGCTTCAGCAAGATGTTTGGCTGTGCTGGTAGTTTATTTTATTTGGGGAATCACTCCCAACACTAGAAAGTTTAACAACATTGATGACAACAACAGGGCAGAAAATGTGTTAGATGAGGCTTTAGATAACATGTGAGAAAAACAAGCACACAATTTACCTTTTCTGCCAAGGACAATACAGTGGAAGCCTGAATTATGGCCACTTGTTCTTCATTCCTTAAATTCTGTGAAGAAAAAGACAAGAAAGAAGAAAATTGGCAGCAGTTTCCTGCATGAATAAAGACAATCCAGCATACAAACCAGATCCACAGTTTTCAGAGGATCTCTGTAGCACTGAGTATTCAGTTTCCTTTGAAATATTCAGAGTCTGTTAACATATTAAGAAGACCACTACTTTTGCCTTTCTACATGAAATGGATTAACTGTATCATTCATTCCATTACACCTTAAGAGAAACGTAAACTAAAATTAGACCCATTTGTCTTCATGCTAGTTTTACAAAGCTGAATTTCCATTAAAGCTTTTGTAAAAATAGTGCTGATTTACATCAGCACGTGAATAAACAATAACGTTCCTTTGGTTTTATTTCTTAAAAACTTTTTAAAGACATATCTAATGTTGGCCAGAGATACAGGATCTCTTATGTGGGCAGCTATGCGCTCCCAGCCACAGGGAATTTGATAATTCTTGCCTATTTATGAAACTGTTAAAAAGAATCCTAGTCCTGATGAAGAGTGGTTTACTCAGACTGCCAAACTCATCCATGGGATTTCCTGAGTGAACGGGATGCAGTTGGGCCCAGTACCAAGTATTGGTGGTCTTTGGACAGTCTTAACAGTCTGCTAAGCCACGTAACAGATGCATAATTTAACAAGTATCTTAGAAAACAGTCATAACCATATGTATCACTCACCGCACCATACAAAATGCAACTTGTAAAGAGAATATATATCCCATTTCAACTTACCCCATTATCACCTAGGATGTCTAACTGCTTTATAAGGTCTGGGATACTGACATCCTGCAAAGAGAGAGTAAGGTAAAGGCATGGCATGCACCTTTTTATCAAGGCCACAATTTCCATCTATCCTATGAACCACGTAGAAGTCATCCATTTTGTTTCCTTCTATGGAAATGCATCACACATTGATTTCAGTTGCTTTTCAACCAGATTTTATCATTATGGTGAGAATTTTGAGTCTAATTGAACTGTGTCTGTCACCACACTCTTAGACTCAATTTAAGCACCTGAAGTTTAGTGGATTTGTAAAGGATTATATAGGCAGCACCCACCATTCCTGTAGGAAGAAGCACTGCTTTATACAACTGACCTACCTTAACCCCTTCCTTCATGCAGTAGATCTGTAGAGCACTCACACCATCTGAGAATGGGTGAATCTGGAGATTAAATGGTGGGGATCGTCTCTCTCTTTCCTGCAAGTAAATTGAAAATGTGCTAGAGAATCTATTAGAATGAAGGAGATGCACACAGCAAACACTACAGCTGCTGTTTACATCATGCTTAACTTGTAAACCCTGCCTCTTCATTCTACAAGCCAAGGAAAGAAATGCCTAGAACTAGTCTAGAAGAGTAAGCCAAGTGGGACAGGATCCTAAACCCCAGGTAACTGTTAAACAGGAGATTATTTATGTCAAATATAAAATTATGTCAATTTACAAACTGGCTGTGGAAAGCCTGTCACCTAGCTAAGAGTCAAGTGATTTGCTTCATGAAGCATTGAACAACTATACATCATTGAATACTCCCTTTAGAAAAAGATGTTTGACTTTGGACTATTGGAAGACTCAGATAACACATTTTCCTCATCCTGGTATGCTGTACCTTCTAACATCTGTAGAAAAGAACATGTTCAAAAAACCTGATCAACTTAGCTATTTATAGACTTTTATTGCTTAAAATTTACAAATACTTGTCCAGTTTTAAAGGATCAGAGAAAAAAAAAGCAAATATGCTATTTCTCATTCCTTTCAGATATTCAGGCAAGCACAGAAGTGAAGATTAAACTTTATTTTCACACACATTTTTGGTTTATGAAAATTTAATTCACTTGATCAGTTCAGCTCCCTGCCATATGGAAACACAGCTGCCAGGTAAAACTGTAGGACAGTTCTACAACTAAGGGACAAGTCTGACACAGCATCAATTTAGGAGACCCAGGAAAGGCTCTATTTGGCCTTGGACAGCAACAGAAAAGATCAACTAAAAAATAAACCAGCTTATACTAGGGAAGAGAGCAGGTGAAGTTTTGTTTGGCTGGCATGTCAAAGAAGAGCCTGTAACTAAAGGCACTCTGGAAAGAGGGAGCTTGAGGTCCTGCAGAGGCTGCTGAAGCTCCTGCATCAATGTCCAGTATCATCTGAGAGACTGTTTATACCCACTACAGGTCATGGGAGCACTGCTTAATAGGGAAAGTGTCCAGAGCCCGCAAAAGGAACAGCAGTTGCACACTGGCAGACAGGCTTCTCCAAGTATTAGGAAAATCATGCACACAGGCATGGCAGCTAAGAGGCACACTCATGATAATCAGCTAAGCTTACCTGTGCACACTGGGCACCTGGCTCAGGGTGAAGTGAACCAGCTGGGTATTGTAACACTATTTACTATTACTACCCAGGACATCAGAGCTGACATACTTCAGCTCACAATTAAAAATGCTGTTACGCTGTTTTATTGCTACAACACTTGCATAAACCCTTGACTAAAGCCGGTGTGCAGTGCAAGTAAGTGCAATCATTTAATTTTCTACCAGCTCTACTGCAAGAAGAGCATCCATCACCTCCAGCTCAAGGTTGCGGAACTCCAGCAGCTCATTCTGGTCTCGTGCATCTTGCAGCTCTTGTTGCAGACGGTTGTTTTCTGCTTCTGTTTTCTCTATCTAACAGAAATATGTTAAATCATGACCTGTGTGACTTTTACAAGAACCATGAAGTATTTGGTGAGTAGTAGTTGAGGTAGCATAGGCTGTGCAAAATCTGTCCCTTAAGATTCTGTGAGACATCTTAAGACCCTTAAGATGTTTCACAGGATCCATACAACCCTTCAGAGCAAACATGCAAACCTTTGGAATGTACCTTGTCTAAAAGCTCTTGGTTCCTCTTAATGAAAAGCTGCTTGTCTTCCACCCAGTGTGAGTCCTGTTGGATGAAGCAGTAGTATTACAGAATAATCAAATTCCATGAAGCTGGGAACATTTATTGAAAATTGGAGCCACAATATTCAGGCTTTAACATCCTACAGGAACAAGCTGCCTTTTACAGAACAACAACATTTTAAGTTTACCAAGATGTAGCAAGGCTTCTGAACTTGCCAGATCTGCCTGTCTACTGACTGGCAGCATTGCATCTCATGGAAGTTTACAATGAAATTGTGCTAGGTATTTTGTAAGCAGAGCAGGTAAGATACAAAACAGGGGAAAAAAAAAAACCCACACAAGAATTACTTACTTGCCCTTTCTGAGCCAAAGTTTTCTCCAGATCTTCTATTTTGGCTTTATACCTCTGGACTTCAGCTTGAAGTTGCTCCTGAGCCTGTTGAAGTCATGCATCACATTAAAGAGTAACAATACCAGCAATGTGACTGGTATTAAAAGGAAACCAAAACCAGCAGAACTTGGGTTCATGCTGTCAATTCCACAAAGCGAGCAACCATTAGAAAGATTCTGACTCAGTGATGTTTTGTGCCACTCCTTAGACTAGCACACAGATGACACAAGGGAACAGAGCGGTGGATCAGACCCAACACCCCACCCAAGCCTGTTCCACCATGGATTGCATCAGAGCAGCAAAACACAAGCTCAGGTATTTGGGGTGCTTTGCTCAAAGACCCTAATAAGGGGCAATCCCTAAATTACAGAAAAAAAGTGCTTAGCAGATCAGAGGGGCAATAGGTAGTGGGAAGAGGCAATTTTAATTGCCAGGGAGATTTTTCAAGACCTGACTCAACTAAGTACTAAAAACTGTAATGATCTCACAGCTGACTGCTTTGAGTAGGAATTTGGGCTGGAGACTGCCTGAGGTGCCTTCCAGCCTAAATGATACTATAATTTTATTAGAGGGACAACATTTTTAGCCTTGGAAGGTTTACTGTAGCCTGTATCACATTAAAATTTGAATGTAATTTGCATTTTTTTTGTTAGAAAGATTCAGATGTTCCTAAAGTTGGTGCAATGTGTGGCTTTGTGAAAACCCACAGGCCTTCATTTGCCTTTAAAATCCAACCCCATCACATCTAGGTAAATCATTAGAAAACCCTTGTGATTCTGTGTCAGGCTGCAGAGTTGTCTGCTTTGGCAAGCCTGCCTGACTGCAGG
Organism: Cettia cetti; assembly: GCA_013401135.1. NCBI lineage: Eukaryota > Metazoa > Chordata > Aves > Passeriformes > Sylviidae > Cettia > Cettia cetti. The sequence continues at coordinate 26,386 of VZUI01038705.1, read as the reverse complement.
TTCAGGTGGAGGACAGCTTCCTGCAAACTGAATGATTGTGTTCATTCTTAACAGTCACTTTCTTTAAAAATGTACTCAGTAAACAAGTGAACAGACATTTCTCAGTGTTATGGATGCTGTATGTAGCTCCATTCCATTGCATGTCTCTTTGAGGGGTTTCTTGTCCTGACAACAATGAAACACTGTTACTCTCAAACAAATACTGACCCTGGCTTCTCTTTCAGCATCTATGACCCCTCCTGTCTGTTCCTGCAGCAGTGCATACGCTCTCTGCAAGGCCTGGTACTCCTTTGTCAGCTGTCGAAACCGCAGCTCTGACTCCTCTGCTGCTAAACCCTGAAGAATAGGAAGGGACATGTATAAGCCATTAAGAGAAACGCACTGTCAAAGCAAAGAAAGCAAATGTGATTTGTTAAGCACAGTAGTTGGTCTAAGTTTACAGGTCTTGACTCAAATAAGATTTCTGGATCACAGTGAGTTTGCTATGATCTTCAATTAAAAAATGGGGAGATTATACAGCATTTACATCACAGTATCAGCTGAGTTGGAAGGGACCTACGAAGACCACTAAGTCCAACTCCTGGCCCTGCAAGGCACCATCCCCAAGAGTCACTGAGTGTGTCCAAACACTTCTTGAACTCTGTCAAGCTTGGTGCTGTGACCACTTTCCTGTTGCCGCCCACTTGACTGTTCCAGTGCCCAACCATTCTTCAGGTGAAGAAGCTTTTTCTAATATCCAATCTAAACCTTCCCTGATACAGCTTCAGGTCATTCCCTCAGGCCCTGTCACTGGTCACCACAGAGCCGAGATCAGTGTCTGTCCCTCCTCCTCCCCCCTTCATGTGGAAGTTGTAGAATGCAATGAGGTGTACCCTTAGTCTCTTCTCCAGGCTGAGTAGACCAAGTACTCCCAGTTGCTCCTTATACAGCTTTCCCTCAAAGCCCTTCACCATCACCGTTCCTCTCCTTTGAACACTCTGTAACAATTTAATATTTTTCTTATATTGTGGCAACCAAAACTGCACACAATATTCAAGGTGAGGCCACCACAAAGCAGAGCAGGACAATCCCATCCCTTGACTGGCTGCCAGTGCTGGGCCTGATGCCGCCCGGACATGGGTGGCCCCTTGGCTGCCAGGGCACTGCTGACTCATATTCAAGTTTCTGTCAAGCCCTGGGTCCCTTTCCAGACGCTGCTTTCCAGCATCTCATTCCCCAGACCATCTGCAGATCCAGGGTTGCCCCATCCCAGGTGCAGAATCTGGCACTTTCCCTTGTTGAACCTTATCTGGTTGGTGATGGCCCAGCCCTCTGATTTGTGGAGGTCTCTCTGCAGGGCCTCCCTGCCTTCAAGGGAGTCAAATAGGTCATCCCTATTTTGTATCATCTGAGAACTTGCTCCATATCCCTTCCAGTCCCACGTCCAAGTAACTTATGATGAAACTGAAGAGCACAGGGCCTCAGACAGAGCCCTTCAAAACCCCACTAGTGACAGGTCACCAGTATAATGTCATCACATTCACTATAACCCTTTAATATGTCTTCAAGCTAAAAGAAATTTGATAGGTTTGTTTTCCTGAAAGGAAAAAAATCACCTCAAATTGCAGGGTAGTCATAGCTACAGACTCTATGGAGTAGATTGTGGAAGAGAATCTCAGCATTTCAGTATATGAGTAACCAAAATTAAGGTCAAACTTAAGAAGTACTTATAACTCAGTATGCACTATAAAAACCTAAGTATTTTTGAGAGCCTGACCACTTGCTTTGAAAGTCAATATCTCTTGAAAACCTGTAATTTGTCTGTGGACAGAGTCAGATCTTACCTCATCCAGATCGTCATCTGGGGTTGCTGGTGTCCTGTCTGTTCTATATGAGGCCACAGAAGATGTTTCAGAGTCCACAGAATCATCATCATACCCAAAAACTGTATCCACCACATGTCTCTATAGAAGGAAAAACGATTTCTGAACCTTCACAAACCTGTAGCATGTGTTCTGGAGAGGGGCAGAGGGGGGAGTTCCTAGTTACTTAAAAGATGAGATGTGAAAAACGAACAGTGGGCTACCCCTGCAATTACGATCTTCAAACAAACTCAAAGGAAATCCACGGAAGATCATGTCTTGTGTTGGTGGAGAATAAGTTTGTTAAATAATTTTTCTGAGGGTCTGTCTCAGTCTAATTGTAAAACATAATGGGAGCAGCAACATGCCAGAAGAGCAGTCTCTGCCCTTGCAGGAAGGCAGGAGAATTGTTTGTTAACCACAAAGCTCTTCAGAAGACACCTATCAACATGCAGATTAGTGTGCAAAGGAGTGTCCTTCCATAAGAAGCTGGAAACACATGTAGAATAAGCAGCCCTCCTTCTCTCTCAGACACTGCTGATACTTTTAATCATGTGCTTCTCTTGCTGACATTGCTGTTGGACCATGTGAGTGAAAGCTATGCTAATACAAAACTAATGTGAAGGAACTTTTATTGCATCTTTCCAGGACTACAGTAACTGGCACGTTATGAACAATTGCTCATTCTCCATAGTTTGGTTGTACACCTGACACCTCGCTATTGCCAATCTTGTAGCTGAATAAAATCAAATTAACACTGTGAAATATGTCCTGTGAAGACACTGATGCTTGACCCTGCAGGCTTGGTTTCAGGGTAAAGATCTGAGCATTTAAATTCTTGGCTTATGGATAATTCTGAAGACAAACTGATCAACAAGCAATTAAGATGCACTTCCTCTTAGGAACATCTTTCACTTGCTGACAGGTTAAAACTTTCTAAACCTGGAGCTTGAATCACACAAAAAACATGTACCAAAGATGTCAATTAGCTTTGGGATATATCATAATTTTTGCTCATTGTGTTGTCAAGTGAAGACAATTGCTATTTTCTCCAGTGTTATAATCTCTAGTTTAGAAATAAAATTTACTGATGAAAATACTATTTGGTCTGTGTTGTGTCTGCTGTACACCACTTCACGACCCACATAAAAACAATGTGATGACACAGCTAGGATTTATTGGTATGAAATTCCCAGTGTGTAGACAGTGCTGCTGTTACTTTCACAGAACATGGCTAATGCACTAATGCATGCTCTTGGAGGACTGAGTGCAACCAAGCAACCACTATTTCCATTTTTTGAAGGTGGGACGTAAACGTTGTAAAGTCATGCTTCACATCTAGCTGATAAAGGAGTTATGCGAACCGCTCCTGACCACTCAGCTCTGAAATTGTTGTAAATTATACCAGCTTTGGACTTAATTCAGGTACAAAAGTTAGTCAAAGACACGTGGAACTGAGCAGGAGAGAATGACACAGTATCTCAGGCAGAAATTTCCACTTGAGGAACAGAGATGCACAAGGATTTGGCTTTTGCCCATATGTGTTGTGAAAAAAAGATCACAGAAAAAAATGAGGTCTCTGATAAGGTAAATACCTCTCAGCATAACAGACCCTGAAACCAATATGTATAGAAACCAAATGGAAGGACAGTTATTACTATTGGAGGGGAAGGGAGGGGAAGGATGACAGATGGGACAGAAGCCCCATTTTGCTGAAAACAAAATAGCTGCACACCCTTAACAGAATTCCAAAGTGGATTTAAAAGCTCTCCTAAAGTAAGAATTTATAAACCTGACCACTAAACCAGATTGTTATAATCCACAAAGCTCTCTTTAATCAGATTGCTAAAGTGTGTTTTCCTACACAGCCTACTTGAACACTGCAAATGAGAAACAATTTTGCATCTTACCTTGATTGGTTTTGAGCTCCTTTTATGCTTTCTCCGACGAATGAGTTTCTCCCTGTCCTGGAAAGATTAAAAAGTTACTCTCTCTTCTCTTCTTCACAGATGTTAGACGGCCAAATATACAGAGGAAATAAATAACAGAACTTCCAGTGACATCCTCCACATGTTCAAACAGGAACCCGATTCCAGGTAGAAGAGAGAATTCATATCCAAATCTGTATGAGTGTCAGCTGAAAACCACTGAAAAAAGCTCTTGTGCATATGCCTTGAGCAGCTGTCAAACAACAGGAGCTGATAGATTGTCCTCTAAAATCACTGGGAGGCCTGGTGCATGGGTTTGGACATTGTCTGTCTTCCCTGACGAGGAGACGATGCCCCTGTCTCAAAGCCATTAAATGATGGGAGTGTTGAGCTCACCATTCCTAGCAATGATGTCTCAGAAGAGACAACAGCTTGTTTTGGAACCTTTCTCCTTCTCCTCAGTATCATAATGCAAAGTCTGCTGACAAAGGAATTGTCAGCATTAAATGACAGAAGAACTGGAAACCCACTGTCAAGCAGTACATGCTTTTCCAGCACATGATACTGTTGCAGCAGCCCTCTTGTTAGAGGGTAGAAATGAGCTGAGACACTGAGTTATTGTTTATCACAGCATAAAAAGGGCCCTGGTTTATTCCTCTTTACAGCTCTGCCATCCTGACTCCAACTATTCACTGAACTCTGGCAGCAACAAGCTCCTACTGTAGGTTTCCCTTGCAGCCTCTGACTGCAAGGATTAGTTTGTAGTCTAATGTAGGCTTTTACCTAGCTAGACTGTGACTGCAGGTTCCAACCACAGGCTCTAACTGCAGACCCAGACTGACCTCACAGCAGTGATTCACCCTCCTCAAGATCCTTCTTCATCATCCTCACGTTCTTGATCCTCCATAATAATCCTCCTCAGCTAACCCACTCCCTTTGATCACACCTATCTTTATTGGATACAGCTGTGACTCATCAGGGGCAAGGCTGAATTGTGCAATTAACACAGCTGTAACTTATCAGGGCAAGGCCACCTGTATTCCCTTCTCCTACATGATATGGCACTGTGGGCCAGCCTCTTGTTAAGGAAACTTTTAAAGCGTGACTTAGTTAAAACAGTAAAACACCTCAGCACAGCCCTGTCTTGTGAACATGTAGGTACCTTCCCAAGCTCCACAGTTCTTAGTCTGCATTCCTTTCTGGAGCTCAATTCACAGTGTTATGCTTTGAGTTGTAGGGGCTGATGCTCCACTACAAATTCAGTGAACTGCACACATGCACATCTGCAGCTGAACATCTGCAGATGTTAAAAGCAGGCAAGGTATTAATTCTCAGACCTCTAGCTATAAGAAATACTATCAGTGGTAAACTATACACAGCAATCATTCCTAGTTTCCTTGTGCTCTGGACATACCCTTGTTAACTCATCAATTATGTTCTGCTGTTCTATGACCTGAAGCTTTAAAAATTCAGTTTCTTGTTCCTCATTAGCCTGATCCAGGTCATTGAGAGATCTTAATTTCTTTAGAGGAGGATGTGATGTTATTTTTTCTCTCTGTGGTAAGAATAAAAGATAAAAGAAATAAAGTAAGAATTCAGCAATTAAAAGTAATTAATTTAATTATAATTAAATTAATTTTTCAGTTAAAAACTAAACATCACCTTTCATTTAAGCTATGCAGACCTTTAAATATGCTTCAGCTACACCATTTTTTTATTAATGCCCATCAGTGCTTCTTAACAATAAAGCAGAAGAGCAAGACTGAGTTCTTCAACCACAACAACAAAGCTTTATCTATTTAGTTATCATGTGGCAATACGGCCTCTACAGCCCTTAAAGGTTACACACCACAGCTTGGCCATGCATCAAGATGCCCCAACATGTGACAAATAGAGTAGAATCTGTCTAGTGGGTAGGTAAATAATATCTACTCTTCATGAACCCATATCCAGCGTAAGACCATACACAGCTTTACTCTTGTGAAAGACATGCATCCAGCCACACCAGGAGGAAAGGCAAAAACTGTGGTAACAGATCTATTTTAAACACAGGTTGATGTCCTGCCTGCTCCTGAGGATATGTGGGAAAGGAAATGGCTAAAACCCATGAGAATTACTCTAGCCACACACAGCTTATCAACTTTCATGATCTGGGCATCCATAATGCGAAGAGCAGGTACCAGGGAGCAAACATAGCACATAGACACTATGTCCACAGATAATGCACCAGTGGTGCTGCCCAGTGATGCCTAATGCATGCAGATTCCCAAGTCCTTTCTCTTTGATGTGGGAGACCCCAGGGGACTGTGATATGCACTACCACAGCTGTGGAAGAATAATTCTGACCCATGACACCTGCAATAAGTTTATCTGTCTTCTAGGCACGGGTAAGTTGCAGAGTCTTTAAGAGGATTAACCATGTAACACTAAAGTCTTTTTTCCGTGGGACAAGAAAGTGAATCTGATCACCTCCGCCTAATCAGCAGGAAAGCTGTTCCCATTGCAGGGCACTTAGCCTGCTCAGCACAGTGGCTTCTACAAGTCAGGGCAAGGTCCATGAACACCCTTAGCAAGGGAAGTCGTCTCAGTCTGCCAGCTTACATCTGGCAACCCAGAAGATCCAGCTCCTTTTTCATTAACGCCAAAACATCAGTGCATGTGTATGAACACAGGGCCCGCAAGCAGACTGAGAAGCAAGGCAACCCCATCTGAAGGTTATGGAGACCTAAATGCTTTGACCCCATTCCATATGGCTGTGACATGGAAAATGTATAGCTCTAGCCAAATTTAAACACCACCATTCTCTCTTTCCCATGCCCACCTACCATGCATATGTTTTATGGAAAGATTCTATGTGCTTGGCACCATACCAGAAGTTATCAACTCTAAAAAGAACGTGTACATGATGAAAGAACATCATTCTGGCCGAAAACATCACTCTTAAAACAGCTTCCTTTTTGAATTCCAGATGAAAAACAGCACAGTAGGATATGTCTCAATGATATAACTTTTTTCTCTTTTTTTGAAACAATTGAAACTCAATATTCTAACTTTGAGAATACTGTGACTATGCATTCATATAAATATATTGTCCATGTATGCATAATACACGATGTTATGGTATGTAAATCTATAATAATACAGACCAAATCATGGCTGTATTTTAGCAACACTTTTACACATTATATACAATGCATATTCTCTACCTATATACATCATGCACTATGCAGATGTGGCCACCAACACACAGATCATCCAGTAATCCTCATTTTGCTCTTCAGTACCAACCATTTCTATATTTTCTTTAGTGACTGCTTTGAGTTTGTCTTCCATGCGCTGCAAAGACTGCATAAGTTCATCATTTCTCTTCGTGAGGCACTTGTTCTTTTCCAGAAGAGGTTTACATTGTTTCTCAGCTTCTCGGACACGCTTCAACTGGATTGATAACAGCAATTAATAATTGTCTTGAGAGACACATGAATATACTTGTAATTTGCAATCTTGACATCTATTATGCAATTATGACATAAAGAACTCTGAAACTGGCTAAACTGGTATGAAAGGAGTGCATTAAGATTTCTAGCTCAGGAATAAAAAAACCATCAAGAGTTGAATTTATCACCCTCATCCTTAAGCAGAGAAGTTAGGAATATAAACAGGTTTAATAGCCAGGGTCCTGATTCAACACACAGATATCACCACAGAGCAGAAAATCAGATAAAGGGATCAATTCACAGTTGTCAATTCTTCCTAGACTCAGTACTTGACTATTTTCAACCTGGTCAAATACTGGACTACAGACCTTACAGACATTATTTAATTTACATGATAAGTCTCACCGTGCACAAGGTAAGCTACCAAGCACATGTTGTGTGCTCAAAAGGAGGGAACAGAAGCATTCGCACAATGCTTCAAGCCTTGCTGCCTTGACCTCCACTGTGATTTTGTACTCACGTAACTTCAATTAAATTATTGTTTGATTCTAGGATAAAAAGTCCTCCTCAGTGACGCTGGGGCCGGGGAACTTCGGCTAGCTCTCACCCCGGCCATGCTGGTCAAGAGTGGCTGTCCTCGGACTGCTGGCAGTCCAAGTAACGGTGTAGAGCAGAAATGCCTTCTGCTCTCTACAGTCCCTGTATATGGTCGGCATCTAGGTTCGAAGCAAGAATCAGAGAAGGCTCTCTCAGAGATCTTTATTCTCCAAGGGTGGTGCAAGAGAGAGAGAGCTAACAGGGTCCCGTGCTTACTTCTAAACTGGTGATAACGGGGTACAGTTTTCCAACCAATCAGGGACACAACGGGGTTGGGGGAGTGGACAAGAGGGCAGGGGAGGGGAAAACCTGGGCTAAAACAAATCAAATCAAACACCGGGGGGAGCAACAGGAACAAACCATCGGGAGAATTACTTATCGAAACTTATCAAAACCCACCACCACATCACAGCCTCTGTTGTTGTAGGACACGACAGACTCTAAATACTTCAGAAGGTAAATAGCATAAAGAAGGTTTTATTGTTTAATTCTTGCTACTTTTTATAAGGTGTTCCGATACAGACTTAACATGATTGGTGAATAGGATTGACACCTTTCTAGTCTCATTGGTGAAACTAGAGAAATGCAAACGCACAGCTGTACAAAAACGTTTTGAGAAAAGGATGGTTATTTACCCAGATTGTTTTGAGAAAAGGTTGTCTTGAGGAATCTTCTCTTGGGAAGAAATCAGCTACTACTAGCAGGCTAAAACTTTTCGGACTCAGAAATATCAGGCCCACAAGCCTCCTGAGTGATGGGCCTGATGGATGGACAAGGCATATTCATCATCAGCTTTATCCTTGGATCCTCCCCCTCTTTGCCTTTTCCTGCGGCTCTCAACCTCCTCTGTCTGCCAGTGCAAAAGCTCACATACCAGCTCATTTCGTTCGTCAACAAGCAACGTGTTCCGGTCTTCCAGCTTCCGTATGGTGGCATTCAGCTCTGCTATTCTCTTCTGGTTTCTGCGCAAGTCCTGTAAATGGGCAACAATGTCACACAGTTACTGATTCTCTTCAAAATACGTGCTTGGGAAAAGAATCCTTAAAAAACACACACCAGTCAACTTAAGCTGTCATCATCAACAAATTATCTTTAGGGACTTTTACAGAAGTAATGTAAACATACTGAATAGATTGGCAAATATATGTATGTTCTTATCAGGAAGAATCTGGTTTGGGGGTCACTTAAATTGAAAATTTTAAGCCATTTAAAAAACTTAAGAGAAAACAACCAAACAGATGACAATTTTTTATGATAGAGATGCGAAAGCTAAAAGATTCTAATTTTTATTGCCTTTTTCTATAGATTGCTTCTATTTGCTGAGCCACTACCTCAGGTGAAAAAGTCAGGACAACCCCTTCTGTATCAATTATATTTACTCTCTTATTCCTCATTTTTATATACTTTTATATATGTTCTTATTCCTAATTAAATATACTTTTATATATGCTTTGGTTGTGTAAACATCTTCAATTTAGTCACACAAGGGGTGACTTGCATGCTTTGTGAATGACACCAAAGGGCTGTCTGTGGGAAGACAAACAAAGAGGAGGATCTGCTAAAAGTATCACAGATTCTCCATGCCCAGCCTTCTCCTTGCCCCTCCACCTAATTCTATCTGGTTTTGAGGATGCATGTTATCCAGGTAGTTAGGTTCATCAATGATTCTTTCAAAGGGGTACTGATTATTTAAGTTGTGCTATATTTGTTAATAGAATGACTGATGAAAACCAGCAGTACAAAGCTTTGTCCAACTAGCATGCTCTCTGAGGCTCTAATGGACATTAACTTGTCTGTAGTGAATGAGTGGAAATGTTTTCCCAGGGCCTGAGAAGGTATGCCAGCAAGAAACACACATCCATGCTACTGTTTTGCAGGGACCGGTAAAACTTGCATACAGGGCTGCTGCAGTGCTCCGAACCATCTCCAGCCCTTCCTGGGATCTCTCTCTTGGGACTGCTCATATTACACTCTGCCTCCTTCACCAAAAAGAGCTGTTCATCCAGAGCTTCCTTTTGCAGCTGCAGCTTCTGCACATAGCCTGTCTGTGTCTCCAGTTCTTTCTCCAATGAAAATATTATTCTGTCTTTAGCCTTGATCTCGTCCATCTGAATGAAAAAAACATCATAACAATATTACTGTGTGACAGCAACAGCATTTGTATGATTTATTTAAGAGCACTTATCACTCCTCAAATCTCCTCTACCATACTGCACCAGGCCTGTAAAACAACAGTCTGAGCCATACCCATAATCTGGCACAAGAACACATTCATTGAGCATTTTGGCAACACAAGAATACACCTCTAGCATGCAGACGGTGAAGGGAGTGGAGGGGGCAGGGGGGGAACGGGTGGAGGGGTTTACAATTTAAATTCCTATTTGTTTTACTTAATTGTCAATTCTTGAATTCCAATTTTCAAGCTCAACTTTCTACTGTTACAAGCAGGTCCAGATCTCCACATGACAGTGTGCCCTGGTTCTTGCCAGGACAAGGTCAATTTTTGCAGTAGCCAGGGGACCCAGAGGTTATTCTATCTCATCCCATGTAATTTTCTGGGGATGGGGGAAGGGCTCCCTTCTGGATGAGGGTAGCAAGGCTGTGGTCAGGTCACAGGCTCCATGGTGAGCATTCTGCATGTAAGTCACTCTCCTCTCTCATTAAGATATTTCACTGCTCTTTTCAGTAAAGTGGTCTTACTTCAGTTCATGATCTCATCTTTACCTTTTGTGCCTCAGATTCTCCTCTCCAGCCCACTGCAGGGGATGGGGAGTGTGCAAGCATCAGTATGGTTTGGAAAGTCTAAGTAGGAGCACAAACTGGGAAGTTTCTAAACCACGATACAGGAAAACAATGCAACCTGCACCTTTGATGGTGGGGGCTTATTTTTGTTTATTTTCCACAGTAAATACTGAAGGCTACACCAAGGCCAACCCAAAATATATCTCCTCTGCTGCCATCGTTTATTGTGTTTAGGATACTGTAACACAGGCTGGAGAAACCAAAAAACTGCAAGTGCAGATGCAAACGCTCTTTATTGAACCCTTTGCACCTTGTATGTATCAGCAAATTAGAGCGAAATCCTTATGGATTAGCCAATCACTCTCCTAATTTAAGCTGTTAACTGCCATCACAATGCTGATCTACTTATTCCTGACAAATGACAGTGAGAAATTTTTAATACTTTTTCAAAGTGAGTTGCATTGCAGAGATCTGTTACGCAGAAAAAGCTAAGAGACAAAAAAGGCAAACTCAATGCAGCCTAAGAGAACATATGAACTGTTTTGATTACTGACCAGGCGTCGAATATCCCTTTCACTCTCCCATTTGATCTTGGAAATGGCTTCCTGGTGGGACTGATGCTCACTCCGAAGATCGCCTGCCTTGATCTTATCGGCCTGGATCATATTGTTAAGGGCCTCATCTACCTGTTTTTTGGCAGACTTCAATTCAGTAATTTCCTGCAGAAGTTTAAGGCGCTCAGAGTCAAACTGTTTTCTGGCCTCTTCACGAGCCTCAATAGTCAGCGCTGTCCGTACTTTATCACTGCTCCCATCCCGCAGTGCGCACAGCGCTGACTTGAGGCGCTGGATTTCACTGTCTCGGACTTTCACCATTCTTGTCATCTCCTGCTCGTGCTGTTTGATGAGGTTCTCCCTCACAGCCTGCAGCTCCTTCATTTTCTCCTCATGGAGTTTGGCTTTTAGCTCTGTGATCTGCACAGTCTGCTTGCGTTGCTCCACTTCACGGATACGCTTAGTTTCTTGAGTCTTCTCTCTTTCGAGTTTAGCAACCTACATTGAGATAAAATGAAAATCATCTGTTACCAATATAACATTATCAAAACAAGCCCACCCAGACACATCCATGTCAGATTGAGAAAGACCCTGCTGAGACCCCAGACAATCCTCCACATTCTTAAAACAAAATACAGGCCAGTTTCTGAGGTATTCATGAAGATTACATTGTCTTTACTCAAACAAAAAACTCTGTCTTCTTCAGGTGTCCTGCCTCACACAATGATGCTACATGTACTTTCAATGTTTCCTTATGCAATAAGACTCCAGGCGTATGTGTGCATTTGTCTAAAAGCTTTTTAACCCAGCAGTCAAATTTACCAGAAAATTGGAAGGCTCAGAAATAGCAAAATTCCTACAACTTTCACATACTGCTGAATTTGAGGGCCAGAGATTTCTCCAACTTGTAGCTCAGTAAAATGGAATCTTTTCCATGGAAGCCACAGGATATCCACAGTAAATGTTGTAAGTTGGGAAAGAATCAGACCACTGTTTTAGGAAAGAGTTGTGTGGCCTCTGTTGAATCCTGTAATATAATTTTTCCATGTGTTTGTCTTCTTCAGCAGATACTTTTATTTAAAATGAACCCTCACCTTAGATTTCTCTTGATGCAGCTCAATTTGAATGTCTGTTAGCTTAGTCCTGAGTTCTTCATTGGCAGCCTGCAGGGCAACAATCAGTGCCTCAGGCTTTTCGCCCTTGCTCCGTCCTTTTTTTGACATGGTTTCTTATTAGCAAGAGTCCACGTGTTTATTTCAAATATGGACTGCCATCTTTTTCTGTTTCTTTCAGAGCCAGTTAGTTCAGCAACTACTGTGTGACATTCCTTAAGGTCCTGGACTCAGCTGCTTTGGAAGTGCTGTGAGAAATAAGAGATACAATTATCTGTCAGTGGACACTGCATCTGGACAGCTCAGACACTTACAGAACACAACAGAGTACTCCCATCTCCAAACACTGCAATCTTTGTCTAAAAACCTGCAAGGGTGGTCCCAGTACAATCATGCTTCTGAACACCAGCCTGGCACACTTGTGGAATTCCATCTTTGCCCTTCTTTCTGTTCTCAAAAAAGGACACCATGCATTGAAGACAGGCATTCATTTACCATAAAGATTAGTGTTGTTGGGAGTACAGGACTAGAAGGGACAGGTTATTTAATCCATTTCTTGCAGTTTGAGGTAACAATGTAGATGCTTTAGTCTCAAGGATCTACCAATAATATCATTCTCTTCCCCTTCCCAACCCCTGATCCCCTGCAAGATCCTGTGTCAAACTCAAAGTCTCTCCAGAACACTCCTACCATCTATCACAGGAGGAAAGGGCAAGTGAAGTCCTCATCAGCATTCCTGGTCTCTGTGGAAGCAGAAAATGAGTAACACGCAAAGGCCTGTTCAGATTAGAAATTATCATCATGGAATGAGAAATGAGTGCCTATGCCTTTTGGAGGATTAAGATCCTAATTTACAAATGAGGCAAGAAATGACAATACCACACTGTAATCTACCAATTGGGTTTTAACATCTGGTTATTAACAGTATAAAATAAAACTCTGGACATTAGACAAACATCATCATTATCCCTGTATTCATCTTAATTTGGTAGAATTATTATTCCCATTTGTGGCTGCTACCTGAGAGAATGTGTTGAGATCTGGTGTGTCAGTTTGGAGATGGGCAAAGCACTGAAACATTAAGACTGCAAAGAAGGGAACACAGCAGAGTATAGCAGTAGTGGTGAAACTTTCCAACAATGATTAGTGCTCCAGTGCTAGATTCCAGGCAAGCTTTCCTCCATTATTGTCAGATTGAGAAATAATTTTTAATTTTTATTTGCTTTAGGTACAAAACATAAATAGAATCATAATCTCCTACATTAAAACAGAAAAAAAAAGACCTCCAAATATGAAAGCCTGTTTAATGCAACAAAAACTTGTATGCATCAATAGGAGGAAGGACAAGAAAAAAAGTCCCCATGTTCCAAGAGGGAATTTTGAGGCTATCAAATAAAATAATTTCCACAAACCTTGTTTAGGCAGAAAAGCATATCACAAACCAGGCAAAGTACATTAACAAATCTTCTGTTATGTATGGTGATACAGTCTGTATGGAAACTGAGATGCATTTCAGAACAAAAAGTTCTGTGCCAGCAATAGTATTTCCATTCAAAGTCAGAGGAGCAATCTCACACTCTAAAAAGTTCTCAAAATTAAGGCTGCCCCAGTTAGTTATTACATACCAAAGAGGTATGAGCAGAAATTTCAGATGTAGTCTCTGCCACAATGATCTTACAACTTGTTCAAATATCCTATTCCATTACTGTGAACCAAGTACTTTACAAAACACAGAAAAACCTGCCCCTTTTCTAACACCAGATGCTGCTGTCCCTTTTGACTGCACACCATACTTCTGTACCACAGCCATCACAGTCCCTTACTCTTAATGCATCTCCTAGCAGGCCTCATTACAGAAGAATATGCATATAGCTATACACTTATAGCAAGTAGAAAGACTGCTAATTATGCAACAGCTGCCCAATATGAGAACCACCAAATACAAGAGGCATCTGAAACAGCAAATCTCATAGAAACACTTGTGTGAAATAACTTTACAGGAGAACCACTGTGAAACTGGTTCCAACCCCATAATAAGAAGTTCCAATCTTATAGAATAGATATCCAATTGTGTCTCCAAGTGTGGGGAATAAATCCCCGGATTCAAGTTTTTTACAAGGTGTCTACCCAGTTAATCACTGTTGTTAATGTTAATTACTCGTTGTTAATGTTTTGGATCACCCCGTTCTTGTTAATTGTTAATACTCCTTGTTGTTTGTCCCCCATATCATACCTGTACCCCTTTTCCATCAGGTCTCGCCTCCACTGCTCCCCAACCAAAACGGCGCGCAATGTGACATGCAAATGAGGAGACGTCGGGTACTCATGGGGTGCCACTCGAAGAGAAAAAACCCAGAAACAACAAGCCAGTACAACATCTAAGACTAACAGTGGTACTCCCAGACAAGGAAAACAGTAAAGAAGATGAAACCACCAGCCAGAGCTTTTCCACCTTGTTGTCATAAACTAAACGGCACTGTACTGGCAGGACACCTCCTCCTCAGTCCAGGGAGCAGTGGCGGTGTGCACGGTGTTCCCCACCCAGAGCTGACCTTAATAAAGGCATTTAAAGGGAGATTTGTCTCCTGGCCCTATTCATTTCACAAATAAAGTTTAAAAAAATCATACTTGAAATACGAAAAAAAATGCCTACAGCTGAAAACCACTTTAGCAGTCTGCACAGTGTTAAAGTGAAAGGGAACTTTGCCATTGATTGGAACAGGAGCAGAAACAGGAGACCAATATGCCTCCCACGGTAACTAAATCCAAAAAATTTACTTAAGAGAGGAGCCTGGGACCTAGAAAAAAAGAAGGAAACAGAATTCTATTAACTTCTAGAATCTTAATCAGACATACTACCTTTCATCTTGATGAATGAATAAACTAATGTACTCATGCTTCCTCTTGCTCTTTGAACACTGCCCCAGTATGATTGCATCAAAATGCTGCAGTGATGAGTGGGTAAGGATGGGCTGAGAATTCATAGCTCTGATCTGACTAAGAACGCTTCAACAGTGTTAAGCGGTATCCAGATTATTCATAATAATACATCTTAATTTTCTTTCACAGGAGAGATCCAGAGAAGCACCATTTAGCTCAATTAACTTTTAAATATGAAATAATGTTTCAAGTAAAACGTAACTGAACAGTTCCCTCCATTGTGTAGGTGCTATCTGCTCTAGATGTTTGTTGAAGATGGACACAAGTACCCAACTCTCATCTCTGCTGAGTAACCTCTCTGGTTTGGATGCTTGGACACTTTTCGGTGTCACTCCAGCTCTATTTACCACAGACTTGAATGCTAAAAGACACATATTGTAATCACAGGTGTGTGGCATAGTAGACCAGGATTCAAATGAAAATAACTTGGAATACAGTAGACAAGACTCTGCACAGGGCAAGCTGGAGAGAAGAATAGAAAATACTCACTGACAGGTGTTGCATGATGCAGTTCAAAGTGGTGATTTATCAGACCCAGACACAGGACTCTAGAACACCTTGGGTTATTGCGAAACTCAAGAACAGACAGCAGTCTTTCTTTTTCCAAACAGGAAGAAGGTGTGTGAGCTAAGAGACTTATGGAATACTTTTCGATTCAAAGCAAAGGAAGGGAAACAAATGCTGCCCACAATAAGTAAAGTGTAGCTTGGCTAAATAGTTGGTATAGGCTGTTACACTGTCGCTGAACTTTGTATTTGAGAAATGTTTATTTGTGAGATAAAGTCTACCAAGAGAAAGATAAAGATTAGGCTTGCATTTTTGTTCCCAAATCTAATATCATTTTACTTTATTATCCTAATCAATATTGTTTACTTCTTTGTCCCTCCAAAGACCTTGGTGTCATCAATATCTGCACAACACATGAAGGTTTTTACAGAGCCCCATAAGTTACTAACCAGAGGAGCATCTCTCCCTAAAATTGTACTAGCCCTTTTGAGTCTGAAGGCATCATATTATACACCAGATCATAATTAAGACTGTAAGACAAATCTGCTCTGTGTAACTTCTATATCTCTTCTTTCCTCAGCATTAAAAAATCAGAAAGTGTTGCAGGATAGGGGGAAGGAAGAAAAGAGGTAGAATCTAAGTAGATTACAATACAGTCTCCAAATCTAGAGCTGGTTTTAAAAAAGTAATTTCTGTAGTGTGAAACCTCTTGGTAGTTAAGAATTTCCCTGCCTAACAGAAAACAAATTGAAACCTTGCTATTTTTCTTTTGGAAATATTGAAAGTGAACTATTAAAATGCCCTGCTATTGAGAAATCAATGCATCATTGCTTAGAATATTATTTTGACTTATATACTGTCACACTTAAAAATGAAACAGCTGTGTCAAAACCAAGCAACTCCTTCAAACTATATACTAATTAAACACTCTTGAAAACAGTAGCAAAACTGTTGCTTCAGTTCATACCACCTATGAGTTTTGTCAAGATTTATTTACTAAAACTCACATCAACTGGTTGTCTGGCAGGAAAGCTTTTACAGCATAAAGGAAAATATCATAATCAACAGCAGTCACTCTTTCTTTACATCCATTCTCAAGCCCACCTACACAAATTGCAAGTCAAACTTGATGCTCTCCTGATAAAGAAAGCAGCCCGAAAAAACTGCAAACCCATGTCGGATTGGATTCTGTTGGGCAGTATTGCCAAACATACACTCATAACCACATCATCACTGCATGCTAACTCTGGGAAAGACTCTGCCTCTATAAGTTATTGTCTGTCCAGTCCTTTGCCAGGTTTGGATTTTGTGACCTGACTGAACCTCAGCTGGGGTTCCAAACCTCACTGGCCTTTCTCTAAGTGCTAACGTTCCCCTTGTAGCAACAGCGTAAGGTGCTCAAAGTAAATCTGCTCACTATTCATACTGGTACACTTGATTCCGTGAGACTTATCAGAAAGGAAAAAGTATCAATGATCTCAGGTCCTCCAGAGCACGGAGGCAGTTTCAGACAACATAAAACTGAGCAAACTGCAGTTCTGCCAAACTGACAATCACTTCTTACCAGTATGTAAAAGTTAACAGCTAATATATGAACTAATATATGTAACCTTTTCTATCAACAATGAGAAAAAGGGCACATGCCAAGTTTGCTTACTTACTCCCAGTATTTGATAGTCCTCTTCCACAGAAGTTCCAATTACAAGGAAGAACGTACTTCAGGAAGGATGTTAGTACAAGCACCAGCTCATCTGTTCATTTCAAGGATCAACTGATCACCTCTAACAGAGCATCTCTTACTGACTCCTTCAAAATCTGCAGTCCAAGGAGGAAGTTGCTGGGAGTAACACAGCACCTAAAGTATTAGGGAGGGACTAGCAGAAAATTTTGAATTGTCTCATTTGTGTGATCATTTATGTTCTACTAAAGAGGAACTTGCCACATCGGCAAAATAATTTTATTGCTAATGAACAAGGTGTGCATAGCTAAAATTGCAATTAAAAGAAAGGAGGGTTTATTTTTCTTGCCCATAGGAAGGCTCTGCCTCCATTTGAGCTCACACCAAGGATCATATTTTAATTTCAGCTATAATTTTTCTGGTTTTTGACGGCAAGAGCAGATAGAAACCCTAACTCATACATGTGTTCCTCCCAACACCTTGTTCTCAGACACTTGGTTCTGCTCAAGTAGTGGCTCCACTGTAAAGTGGATTTAGCTATGTGAACAAGTAAAAACTCTGATCTAAACTTGTTTTTCTCTAGGCCCAGAGCAGCACTTCAGATCTTGCCAAGATAGCAATTAACATGCTAATTTGGAACCCCACTGACACAACTCTCCATCAGAAAAGGGCGCTGTGATTCAGGTTAGGTAACCCTAACATGACGGGATGCTCCAAATCACAACTGCTGATCCAAGCACCCTGGCTCTAGATCTCAATCCTGACTCTAGAACCAGAACTTCAGCATGTGGCAAGCATGATGCAAGTATCATGTGAAGCTTTTTCATTCTTAGCAAGTCCTTTCTGACCTTCTTTTCACCATCTCTGCCAACAATCTGCAACAATTTTGAAAGAGGCATTTTCTATTTCCACAAAATGCTGAAAATCCCTTGGAACTAGAGGACCAGTTCCAGTGCTTACATGCTGGAAATTTCAGTACTCAGACTGGATTCACGCTTGTTCATTGATCCAGTCTTAAGCAATACTTTAAGGAAATAATATTTCTACATAAGCTAATTCCCATTACTGCACCAACTCTTTTAGCTACAAGGGGAACACCGACCATACACAACTCCCTATGTTTACAAAATCTGTCTCATTTGCCTTATGAGACAGATTTGAATGAATGCTAAATTAAATCTTTGCCTCGGATTTTATTTACCAGCTCTTCAGGACAAATCCTAACCACCCTCTGATTTTGACTTTACAAAAATCACTGTATTGTAGTTAGATTTCTATATCAATACCATAATAATTTTCAGGAATATTAAAATACCCTCTAAACTGAGCTCACAATATGCCTTGGATATGGGGCTCTACACAAGGAATACAGGATGAATCTGGTGCTGCTAGGCTGCCCATGCCAAAATTACCATTGGCCCTTGTTCTAAAACATGAACCAAAAAATCCCTCCAAGTAGCTGGCAGCTCCATGGAAACAGTAAAAAGGGGACAGAAGCATTATTGTTACCCACAGCAAAGCTAAGCAGATTTGTTAAAACAATATTCTAGTATTCTGTGGCTAAAATACCATCTGTCTCTTTCTCATACAGTTATTTTCCTAGAAGTTGGCATAACACAATGCACATTGAGAACACTAACATAATAAAGAAAATCCTGCACTATCCCAAAAGGAAGTGGACATTTTCCAGAATCAGTACTTTTCAGCATAAGATGCAAAGGGATACTGACTGGACACTCTACTTAAGAATGGCAGGATTGTCAGAACAAGGACAAGCTCTATCAACTGGCCAAGCTCACTGCAAAATGGGGGTCTAACAAAGCATTTTAGTTGTTTTGTACTTTGCACATTATTTTATGCAAGTAGATCACACTCAACCACCAGGCAACATGCATCACCTGGAAGAGAAACACTGAAATTCATGGAGTTTATCTTATCGGGCTCTCCTTTATTTGATTTTAACAACCCAAGAAAATCGTCTTTTATTCAACTGAAATACATATAAAAAAGAAAACAGAGAGGGAAAGTTCATGCCCCAGATCCTTCTCCTGAAAACCCTTCCTCTTCCTTCTAAGGCCATACGAATGATCACCTCTTGTCCTACAGATACCAGAGGAAGGTATCTTATATTCACTACTAAAAATTGTAAGATATTTAAGTAATTTCTCTACTTAAAGCAACAAGGTTAACTTTGGAATTTTTTGCCATTTTCAGCTCAGCTCTTGATACAGCCAATAAATGCAGACATTGGTTTCAGAACAGATCCAAAAAAAATTTGCACTCTGGACCTTTTTCCTTCCATTTTCTGTGAAAAGAATATGAATGTTTCCATTACCAGGGAAGTTCAGCAAAAACAAAGCCAGCAATTTATCTCTTCACATTAACCTTCCAGCAGAAATGTAAACACATCTTTTACATTAGTCATTCCTATACATCTTTTAGACTCAAAATACCTCAAAAATAAAAACATTACAAGCAATTGTTTTTTTCTCATTTGCGAATTGTTGTGACTCTTACCCTTCTATTATATGGGGAAAGATAGGTTCCTTTGTCATCCCTAGAGTCTGCAAACTCTTTAAGAATTGTCTGAAACAATAGAAATCTTTCCTGCCTGTGGCACAGCTCAGCTGAGAAACAAGTACTGGTCATGCTTTACCTGTGTTTTCCAACAAACCAAATGAAAACACACCATGTAACACCACACATACTGACTTAAGTAGCTCTGCTCATAATGGGAAGAACAGAAGACAAATCAACTAGAATAAAGTGAAACTCATGTTAAATGTAGAATTTATCCTTACAGTTTACTATTTAAAAAGTACCATTGAAAACTTACGGGATGATATTTAGCTGACCTGTGCTACTTTAAAAATGGAACCACCAGCATCTATTTGTATTATGATGACCTGGGCAGCAGGTGATGAGCTGAGATGCTGGTTCATACATGATGTGACAAAGTGCAAAAAAACCAGGAAGTTTTATTTATGAGACATTCAGGATACAGTCTTGAACGTGCAGATTTTCATTAAAGCTGAAACCAGAAAAATATTCTCTGGTAATTTCAGAGAGATTTGAACAAGCATTAAGATACTGTATTTAATTTCAAATAAATTTACAAATGCCTAAATTCTCACTGAGTTCCCCTAACACAGGCTCCCATACAGGTCACAGACAGCCACTTCATATTCCAAGAAAATAGCCACATGTAGGTCATGTTGCAACCCACAAAAATCCGTGACTTAATGCAAAAGGGATCTGCAAGCAGCATTGCTGACATGGCTGAGGCAGTGATCCTACCACACCAAAGGCACAGATGTTTGTCAGCTCTCCACTGTGCCTCTGAAACATGTACTGGACACACACTATACTTACAGGTTTGTTCTTGAAAGCACTTCCAAATTAATTATGCAGTCTTTCCTTAGTTATAAGCTACCAAACAGTAACCAGCATAATTGTTCTTTCAAATGTAAATAATCAAATCTTTTTCCAGAGCAACAGTCCCCACATACTCTGTGTTCACCTAAGACAGATTGTAACAGATCGCAATTTCTTGTCAGAGAGGGGACACGAAAAGGGGATATTATTAAGGGCTGTATTAAATAAAGCAGATTCTCAAAAAATTACTGCATCTCATTTTGTCCCTCACCAACACACACAGATGGAAAATAGCATCTTACAGAACCTTAAATAGTAAGTACAAATAAATACAGTGAAAAAAATCCCAAGGACTTATCTACAAATCACAGAACTTAAAACAAAAATCTCATTAATGTTCATGAAAATCTAAGTGTATGCTATGTATTAACATAATTTTAAGTATTTTTATAATTTTTGTACACCAAGCCTACCCCAAATACATGCCAAACAGTACAGCATCAATTCTAATTCATTTCTATCACTTGTAACATTAAGAGTTCTTAGGATTTTGCTTACATTACAGAAATGAAAAATTAAAAGTATTTCTGCACCCACTAAAAACATCAGCTTGATGAATATTAACAAACCAGTGCACATACAGGGGGCAAAAGAAATCCAGAAAAAAAAAAATCCCGACTTCACCATTTCTCCCAACTTCATGTGATCACTCATTACTGGTTACCCAAAACCATCTGGGGCCTCAATGCAATTTTAAACAACAGTTTCTTCTTCTTTTCCATTTTAATTTCCATGTTATTCAGGCCCTTTGTTTACAGTCCATGTAATGTAAGTTTAACAGGTCTTTTCCTTAAATACTTTAAGGAATACTGTAATACACAATTTCAAAAAATTAAACTAACAGCTTGAGAAATTACGTACAGGATGAAGATATTAACTCCTTGATGGAGATGGAAGGAATGCATAAAACGAAAATGTGAGCCAACATGCATTTTGGCATCAGCTGCTCTCAATTAATTCAAATAATTCATTGTTTTTAATAAAATAATCTGTTATAATCTGAAATGCTGTTATACTTTGCATTACCATTTCTAACATAAAAGAAGATCTGGTATACCATACCAGCTCTTCTAACAATTTTCTCAGGTACATCAGTCTGCTTTATTATTCTTTAGAGGACATTTCATTCAAAGTTAGAAATGGAAGCGTAGTCTATCCAGTGTTCATTTACATTTCCTATTTGTTGGTATTTGCTAAACTGTTAAGTAAGAAGGTTTCATTGTGCAGCTATGTACTAAAGTGTGTGCTGCATTTGTGTGCGTCTCTCTTGTGAAATGCTGCTGCTAATATGGTCACATAGATCAGTTCACTTTGCTTCTCTTGTGATGATGGCTGATGCCCACTGTTCAACACAGGGAAATGTGATGTCCAAATATGATCTTCTAGAGAAAGCACAGATCCTAAAGTTTACAGGATGAGTGATGGTTTCGCAGCAACCCATCAGTGATCCAAACGCATGGCAAGCAAGCCATAAAGCATGATCAGTTCTAGCAAGAAGAACTGAAAGCCCATGCTCCTGAACATACTTGAATGTATTATTTTTCCTTTCAAGTTCATTGGATGCTTCAGAGTCCAAACTGCAGACTGTGCTTCACATTGCTCTGTAATTTCCAAAGAAGTTGTTTTTACACTTATTTGACCTGACAGTGTTCAGTGCGGCCACACCATAGAGCTTTCTCATGGCTCTTCCAGCATGCTGTTGAATTTTCTCTTTAGAGCCCTACCTCCTGAAGCAAAGATTTCTAGTCCTCATATTTTAAAGGAAAGATTCAAATAGTCCTAGAAGATACAGAAACTAGAAGTACTACCAAAATTACATTTTTCTACCCTCATGGATTCGGGATTTTGGGAGCTGATGACAGAGAACTGCACAGATGCTTTGTACAGACCTATAAAGAGAAAACAGCAGAGAATCCATCTCTGAAGATGGAAAGATAAATTTTCTCTAATCTGATAAAGACCCGACCTTGAAGGGATATAGATTTATAGAGGAACTTTGAAGATGTTACCTGCTTGGAATTTAAGTAAGCTATTGATTTCAAAAACATCATGCAAACATGTAATTATAAATTCAAGTAAATAATATTAACATTTTAAAATTTTGTTTTTTTAAACAAAAACATTTGGTTTGCAGTCTTGTAGTACAAAAATGGTGTAGCGCAATATCGTCACGAGGGAGACGCAGTGACCACCACGGAGTCGAAATGGGAAAAGAGGAAGTTCTTTTAGATTATATAGATTTCTAGAGAAGAGACCACATTGTAAGACTGAGGTTCAACCTCTTCAATTCCACTGGTCTTAGAAAGTGTCCATCAGTTGTCCTTTCTACAGAAAGGAATGTAAACAAGATAAAGAATTCTGAAAACACTGCTTTGTTTACATGAAAGTTCTGACTCCAAAAACTAGAAGGCTGGAAAGCAAGGTGACAATATTGCATTGTCATGCACAAAGATTAAAGTGAAATCTGATGGACCTAAAAGATACAACATCACTGGAAAGTGACTCAAAATTCAGATATCTGGTAAGGACTACTTTGCCGCATCACAACTTCACAAAGCCAATAGAAAGCAAAATATTTCCCACTATTAAAAATTACCATGACTGAGTAGTGAAAGCATCTTCAGGCTCACACAGTTTGGTTAAAAAGAAGAGGGGAAAACCCTGGGAGTTATAATTAACAAACTACTTGGATTTTAACTGCTCAAGCTACATATGAGTTATACCAGCCTTACAGCAGTAGAATCCATCGCCACACCTTTTTTACAGTTGAAGCACTATTTCTGTAACATTCTAAACCACAATATCAACTACTAATTGAATGGAGATCAAAATTTAAAAGTATTCTGGGCATCGTTCTATGGTTACCTTTCACAAGCATTTTCCCAACTTGAATACTCTGAGGTCACTTATGCTTTGTAATGACAGAGAACTTACGCAGCATCTTTCCAGCTACATTGAAGTCCTGATAGACAAAACCCTAGCAGAAACCAGCACATATTTACAAATTAAAATAACCAATCACCTCATTAAAACACAACCACACACAACCATACATAACCATACATATGTAAGATCTACCTTATGTTCAATTCTTAATGTGCAGGATACCAAAGTTCTATTCAGAAGATTATTTAGCTGGGAATGGCCTCTGAAAGTAGGATTATCAGAAGCCATTGAAAGGTGACAGGGGCAAGGTTCTCAGAATGGAGACTGAGTCAATGCATTAGCAGTATCACAGAACTTGAAGTTAGACTTGGTTGAGGACACTGGAAACAGCTGGCTTAAAATTATCTCCAAGGTGAGAGACATTTCTCTACCTTAGGCACTACCCAAACAGTCTGTCAGAGAGCAGGAAGTCAGAAAGGTTGCAGTATCTGTCCTTTCTGGTAGGAGTTCTGCTGAGAAGCAGCGAATCCCAGCAGACCACCAAATTGTCACAGTTCTGGAAACAGACAAAGCCAAAAGGGCAATCCATCCACAGTTCCTGGCAGCCACCTCCACTGGGTAACTCCTATGGAAACCCCAGCAAAAAACTTTCCAGCCTTTCCTGCCTGAGGCTTCCCCTTGGGATTTTGCTTCCTGTGGATGCAAGGGTAGAACTGGCTCCAATCACACAACTTGATTAGAATCACAGAATATCTCAAGTTGGAAGGTACCTATAAGAACCACTGAGTCCAATTCCCTGCCTGTCACAAGACCACTTAATACTAAACCACATGACTAAGCACATCATTCAGACAGTCCTTGAACTCTGCTATGTTTAGTGCCCTGAGCACATCTCTGGAAAGTCTGTTCCAGTGGCTGTATCCAGCCACCCTCTCAGTGAAGCAGCATCTCGTACTGCCCAGTCTGAACCTCCCCTGATGCAGTTTCATTTCATTTTCTTGTGTCCTGCTGAACACCAGAGAAAGGGGATCAGCACCTCCCCCTCTGCTGACCCCCTTGAGAAAGCTGTAGACTCTGATGGGGTCACCCCTCAGCCTTCTCTTCTCCAAGCTGAACAAAGCAAATATCATCAGCCACCCTTCCTAATTCTTATCCTCAAGACCTTTCCCCATCTTGGTCACCCTGCTCTGGACTACACTCTCAGTAGTTTCTTGTACAGAGGTACCCATGGCATCTTTTGATTGACACAGAACTACTGATAGAGTACTTGTGTCTTGTGCCATCACTCCCAAATTTCATTTCAAATCATACCTATTCCTAGAAAACCTGCTAAAATCACCAGGTGTTTACCTCACTGAAGTACCTATTTGAGCCAGGCTGAGCGCCAGCAGAGGCAGTATTTACAGCACAGCAGCCCTGGGTTTGAAATTCCTATGACAAGGAGTAGGCCAGATCAATAGATACAAAAGCAGAGTCAGAGTAGAAATAAACCTCACGTTATAGCCTGAAAAGGAAAAAAACATTGTCCTGATGGGCTACCCTGATGCTTAGACCAAGCATGACACCTGCACCAAGGCCGAATCTGACCCAGCAAATGAGACGCTGAGAATGGGAGTCCAACATATCACCTTGCAGTGAGGCACAGGACAGCATGAGAATGCTTTTTAAAAAATGCATCTCTTGGGTTTTTTCTTACAAGAGGTAAAATTAGTTTTTTTAAATATGTAAGTTTCCATGTTCCCAACCTATAAAGTACGAGCAGCATCTTTTAAATATTTGCATTCACGGCAAAACCCAGAAACAGTCTACAAATGAGTATTCAGTGCCACAAGGTAGCTGCGATGTAGGATCCAGATCTGTTGTAAGCGGCCAAAATGAAACTGCGGGATAGCAATCCAGTAATTGAAGCATAAATTGCACACCAGTCCAAGAGGAAGGTTTCCTCCATCAGTGGCTGTGGAAAAAGGCATGTGTTGCATGTACAAAGAGATGCATTCTGCGGGGTCTGTGTTCGCAAGACAGAATGTCTTCTCACACATAGACACGCCAGCCCTGTCAGCCCAGGACACGTCCAGGTGCAATTCTTAACATTCTGCTGGGCAGGAAGCCTTGTGTACCGGCGTGGGAGGGGTGGAGCGGGCACAGATGCACCGCGAGTGGAAACGAGCGCCGGGAGCGCCTGCAGGGCCTCGCTCCGCTCGGGCTTCCCCGCGGCGCCGTCACGCCGAGGCCCAGCCCGGGCTCCGCCGATCGCCCCCAACCCCGGAGCATCCCTTCCCTTCCCTGCACCAGCCGCCGCACCCAGCGCGCAGCGCCCGCATCGGGCGGACAATGACCGGCAGGCATACAATGGTGCAGGGCCGGCGGGAGGCTGAGGCGGCTGCGGGCTGCGCCTGCCACACCTCTCCCGCCATCTCCTCTCCATCACCAGCGCCCGCTCCCCCTCGCGCTCCACTCCCCTCCCGTCCATCACCTCCATCGCTTCCTCTCCCCCTACGCGCCGCCGCCCTGGCCCCCCGCAGCCGACCCGTCATTGTTCTACCGCCGCCGCCGCCGCTCACCGTGCCGCCAGAGAAAAATGCCGAGCGGCGAGGGATGAGCACGGCGCATCCATCTTCCTGCCGCCGCGGCGGCTCCAGCGCCCGCACTGGCCCCGCCGCCTCCTGCGCGCCGGCGCTGAGGCCCGCGCCGCCGCCCCACGGCCGAGGCTGCGCTGCCGGTCCGGGGCTGCG
>VZUI01038704.1:16460-37329 GCA_013401135.1 Cettia cetti | reverse complement strand
ACCCCCAAAACAACCCCTACACCCCCAAAACCACCCCAAGGACCCCACAAAACTCCCTCACTCCTCACAGCCCGCTCAACCCCAAAAATACCTCAAAGACCCCCCAAAAAATCCTCGTCAGGCTGATGGTTCTACACCCCAAAAAAACACCCAAAATCCCCCTCAGCCCCAGAGTTCTACGCCCTCAAAATCCCCTAAAGACCCCCAAAAATTCCCCTCAGCCCCAGAGCTCTATACCCCAAAAGAACGCCCCCAAAATCCCCTCAAAGTCTCACAGCCCTAAACCCATCAAAAACCCCCAAAGACATCCTCAAACACCCCCTCAGCCCCTCACGCCCCCAGATGCCTCATAAAATCTCGCCATCCCCCTCAGCCCCTCACGCCTTCAGACCCCCTACCCCCTTCCCTCAATCCGCAGCCGCGCCCTCGGACCCCCTTGGAGCCCACTCCGAGCCCCCCAGCCCCATTCCCGGCCCCATTCCCGGCCGGTACCGCCGAGGCCGCCGCTGCTGCCGCTGCTGCCGCCGGACTCGGGCCCCGCCGCCGCCGCCGCCATCTTAGAGCGCGCGCTGCGCCCCCCCACCTCAGCCCGCCCCCGCCCGCCACGCCCGGGCACGCCCACAGGCACGCAAGCCGCGCCTACTTACGGGTGGACCACGCCTCCTGCCGCCTATTGTCACGCCTTTTATGGCTAAAGATACGCCCACTCGCGTTTCAGACACGCCCCTTGGCTACAGGGCCCCACCCCCTCCCAGCTAAACCGAGTCCCTTCTCCATCCACCCCGCCCCCTCCGCCCTAAACCACGCCCTCTCCGCGCTCCGTCCCACCAATCACGTGCGGCCACGCCCCATTTTATGATAAATAATGTTACTTTCGCACTAAGCCTCGCCCCTCCCGGCCCGTCCCACGCGGCCGGGGGCGACGGGGGGGAGCGGGGGGCCACGCGGGCGGGCCAGCACGGCGCATGAGCAGCTCGGCTCCACCTCCCCCCGTTCTCTCCTCGTTCGGATTCGCCCCCGGGGTGTTCACGTGATGGGCGAAGTGTGGGAGGGTGGAGGGGGCATCACCCCCCCACTCCGTGGTGTAGGGGCGACGTCACGTTGTCAGTGGCATCAGATGAGCACATCAGAATAACATCAGAATGCAGCACGCGTTAAGCCACATTCCTAACCAGTGATGTAATGGGGCACACGTGTCCTCACCCTGTGATGTCACAGAGCACACACAGCCGCCTCCTGTGACAACACACTGCTGACTCATTAGTTGGTGTCTGTACCTTATGATGTCACAGAGCCCCACCCCGTGATGTCACGGAGCACACACTCAAACAGTGACATCACAACTCCTCATATACACAATGACGTCACCCGCACTTGCCCCCTTTTCCCGCACGGTGTCGCCCTCTTTTCCCATCGATCGCTCTGCGCTCGCTCGCTCTCCGCCCCCGGGGGAGGGGGGGGGGCGGTCCCGGCAGGCGACTGAGCCGAGCGCCGAGATGAGCCTGGCTGAGGGCCGCGCCCCGCGGAGAACGGCCGGGAATCGTCTCTCGGGGCTTCTCCAGGCCGAGGAGGAGGACGAGTTCTACCAGACCACCTACGGCGGCTTCAACGAGGCGAGCGGCCGCGGGAGGGAGCGGCGGGAGGCGCTACAAAGCCGGCGGGAACGGGGCGAACCCGGCGGAAACGGGCCAGGCGCTCTGAGGGGGAGGGAGGGGAGTGGCGCGAAAACGTGAGGGGAGGGGTGGGGAGGCGAGGGAGGTTGGGGTTCCCGAGTGGGGATGTCCAGGGCTATGGGAATATCCAGGGATGAGGTTTTGGGGGATCCATGGTATCCCCCGGGTGATCGCTGTGGGATTTTGGGATAACGGGTACCGTAAACCCCTCAGAAGGGTCTGTGGGCTGAACGATCCCAAATTCCACAGGAATCCTGGGATAACGAGGACTAGGGAGTCTCCAGAGGGATCCATTCCTGTATCCCACAGGGTTCTGAGGACAATAAATCCTGTGCAGATCCCTCAGGATGGTTCCATAGTTCCCAATCCCAGATTACCACTATTCCACAGGAATCCAGGGACGAGTCCCATGGGGATCCCTCGGTGGGATTACATAGTTTCCAATGCCACAATCCCAATATTCCACAGGAATCCGGGAACAACGAGTCCCGTGGGGATGCCCTGGTGGGATTCCATATTTTCCCTCCCATGTTGCCAACATTCCCAATCCCCCGCAGGAATCCGGGGATGACGAATACCGCGGGGAGCACTCGGACAGCGATGACGAGGTGGACTCGGACTTCGACATCGACGAGGGCGACGAGCCAGGCTCGGAGCAGGACGAGGCCGAGCCCCGGCGCCGCCGCCGCGTCCTCACCAAGGCCTACCGGGTACCTGGCCACTCCCGGGAAAAACGGGGGAAATCCAGCCTCTGGGGAGGGCTGTTAATCCTCGCTGTCCTTCAGGAGCCGCTCAAGAGCCTGCGAGCCAAGAAGGCGGAGGGGCCACGGGGAGGATCCCAGAGGAGTAGGGAGGTGAAGTCCGTGCCCTTGGAGCTGCAGGAGGATGTGGGAGACAGTGAGTATGGGGTAGGGCTGGGTGGAAACAGGGTCTTGGTGATCCTAGACGGAAATGGGATCCTTTGGGAGAGCTCCTGGTTCTCCAGGGGCTGGAAACGGGGCCCTCTGGGAGAACTGGTTCTCCTGGGGATCTGTAGGTGATCCAGGGGTTGGCAGTGGGATCCTCTGGGAGAGCTCCTGGTTCTCCAGGGATTGGGATTGGGATTCTAGGGCTCTGTGGGTGATCAGGGATCCCGTGGCTGATCCATTCCCGTTGCAGGCCGGAAGCACATGCGGCAGTCCACCACGGAGCACACCCGGCAGACGTTCCTGCGGCTCCAGGAGCGCCAGGTGCAATCCAAGAGGAAAAAGGGAGGCCCCAACTACGAGCGGCCCCTGACCCAGGAGGAGCTGCTGGAAGAGGCCAAGATCACTGAGGAGATCAACCTGCGCTCCCTGGGTGAGCCAGAACGGAATCGGGAATGGGACACTGGGAATGGGATCCCGGGATAGTGGGAATGGGACAGGGACACCAGGACTGGCACCAGGACAGTGGGAATGGGACAGGGACAGTGGGAATGGGATAAGGACCTC
This sequence comes from Cettia cetti, assembly GCA_013401135.1. Taxonomy (NCBI): domain Eukaryota; kingdom Metazoa; phylum Chordata; class Aves; order Passeriformes; family Sylviidae; genus Cettia; species Cettia cetti. The sequence continues at coordinate 34,184 of VZUI01038704.1, read as the reverse complement.
AGGAATGGCACCAAGACAGCAGGAATGGGACAGGGAAGGGCACTGGGAATGGCACAGGGATCTCAGGATCGCACCTGGCACTTCTCTAATGTCACCGTGCCGGGATGAGCCATTCAGCCATTCCCTGACCCCATTCCCAACCCCATTCCCAATCCCAGAGAACTACGAGCGGCTGGAGGCGGACAAGAAGAAGCAGGTGCAGAAGAAAAGAAAGATCGTGGGCCCTGTGATCCGGTACTGGTCCCTGACCATGCCCCTCCTGCCCGAGTCCGGCCGCGATGACCCCGTGGATGTCGAGGGGTGAGTGGCACCAGAATCCCAAATCCCAACCTGGATCTCACCCTGGAGCTGCTCCAGAGGGGTTAGGCAGCTCCCAAATCCCAAAATTCCAGTTTGGGAGGGTGGATTTTGGCAATGAATTCTAGCCAGAGGGGTTGGGCAGCACCTGAGAGCTCCCAAAATTCCAGTTTTGGGGGTGGATTTGGGCACTGGATCCCAACCTGGAGACTTTCCTTTGCTTTGTCCCAACTTGGGGAAGGAAAAGCACCTTGGAGCCCCCAAATCCTGTGGGAAAAGAAGGGTTTGGGTACCAAGTTGGAGCTCCCAAATCCCATGGGGAAAAGCCGTTTTTGAGGCCCCAAATCCCACGGGAAAAGCAGGATTTGGGCACCACCTTGGCGATCCCAAATCCCCCACTGGAGAAGCACGTTTTGAGATCCCTGTTGGAGAAGCACTTCTGAGACCCCAAAGCCCACTGGATTACCGCTCTTTGGGCACCACCTCAGCACCCCAGACCCCGAGGCTCACCTGCCTGGGTTCCCCCACCTCTCCCAGCCTCTCCCGCTGCCGTTCCAGGCTGGACCCCAACTCCCACCCCGCCGCCACCACCCCGTTACCCCCGGCCAAGTGCTCGCGCACCTTCATCTCCTTCAGCGACGACGCCACCTTCGAGCGCTGCTTCCCCAAGTGCAAAGCGCCGCGGCTGCCGGTGCGGGAGCTGTGCCCCGTCACCCACAAACCGGCCCTGTACCGCGACCCCATCACCGACATCCCCTACTCCAACGCCCGCGCCTTCCGCATCATCCGCGAGGCCTACAGGAAGTACATCACGGCGCACGGGCTGCCCAGCGCCGCCGCCGCCGCCATGGCGGGGGGCAGCGACGGCCCCGGGGCGCGGCCGGGGCGGCAGAAAATCGTCATCAAGCAGAGCGTGCCCAGCGCCTGAGAGCCGGGCCGGGCTGCGGGGTGGGGCTGGGATCCGCTGCCGGGATGGCCTCCTTCAGGGGCTCCCTGAAAATCGCCATCAAACAAAGTGCTCCCGGCGCCTGAAATCCTGGGATCCTGGGATTTAGGGATTTGGGGATTTGGAGGTATTGGGATGTAGGGATTTTGTGGTATCGAGGGATTGAGGTGTTGAGGTTGTCAGCAGAAATGGTTTTACTGAGGGACTCCTGCCCAGGACACCAAAAAATCATCAAACAAAGTGCTCCCAGTGCCTGAAATCCTGGGATATTGGGATTTGGGGGTATTGGGATATGGGATCATTTACAGTGATGGTTTCCTTGAGGAGGCCCTGAAAGGATGGCAGAAAATCATCATCAAAATGTTCCCAGTATCTGAAATCCCAGGATTTTGGGGTGCTGGGATATTGGAATATGGGATCACCCGGAGTGATGTTTTTTTGGGAGTCACTGTTCACCAGGGCTGTTGGAGGAGGAAATAAAGTGAAGTTGGGGGTTGGTTTGTGTGGGGTGGTGGGAGATCCTACAAAAACAGGGGTTGGAGCCCCTTTTTCCAGGAAATCCTACAGAAAATACGGACTGGGAGTCCCTTTATCCAGAAGATCTTACAAGGAATAAAGTGGTTTGTGGAACCCTTTTCCAGAAATCCTACAATAAATATTGGGTATAGAATAGGAACCCCTTTTAGGGTAGGAAATGGGTAGGAACCCCTTTTCCAGGAAATCCTACGTAAAATATGGCATGGGATCCCCTTTTTCCAGGAAATCCTACAATAAACAGGGTTCATGAACCCTTGATTTTCCAGGATACCCTATAGTAAACAGTTTATGGGATCCCTTTTTTCCAGAAAATCCTGAAACAAAAGTTTATGGGGCTCCCTTTTCCAGAAGACCCTACAAAATTCATTCCCAGCTCCCCCAAACCTCATTTGGATTTATAGGATTTGGGAAGGATCCACTCCCCCTTTTCCCCGACAGTTTTTGGGGTCAGATTTATAGGATTCGGGAATGATCCGCTCCCCCTTTGCCCCGGCGGTTTTTGGGGTCGGCGCGGCCCCGCGCGCCGGGGCGGGGCCCCCCCGTTCCCGATAAGGGCCGGGACACGCGATCCGCCCCTCCCGGCCCGATAAAGCGCTGATCTCATGCCCTGCGCGGCCCCACAGCTTTGGGATCGGGCCCGGGGCTCGGGGATCAGCGCCGGGCACTTGGGATCGGCTTTAGGATCCACCCACAGCTTTAGGATCGGTCGCGGGATCAGCGCCGGCGTTCGGGATCGGCCCCCGCTTTTGGGATCGGCCCCAGGTACGGCCCCGCGTTGTCCCCAAGGGGGTGGTGGCCTTGTCACCTTCCCCCCCCACTTCCTGCCATACAAATTTTAGGATTTGGAGGATCCCGGAGCCGCTTCCCAAAGGAATTCCCACGCTCCGAGGGGTGTGGGGCGGGGCAGGTGTGTCCCCACCCCGCGCCTTGGGGACACTGCGGTGTGCCCCTCCTGTCACCCCTGGGGGGCTGGAATTGGGGCGTGGGAGACCTGGAATTGCGGGGGGGGGGGGGGGGGGGGGGGGGGGGGTCCGAGGTGCAGAGTGGGGTGTGACCCTGGGAGGTGACAAAGATTGGGAACAATTTTGGGGTGTACTCGGTGTCCCCAAGCGCTGTCCCCGCAGAGGGTGGTACGGACGGGTCCCTCCGTGTCCCCAGGGGATGGCATGAGAGGGTCCCCCCATGTCCCCCCCGTGTCCCCAGTACTGCCACACCGTTGTCCCTCCATGTCCCCGCTGTCCCCCCCTGTCCCAGCGCTGCCATCCTGCTGTCCCCAGGTCCCCTCAGCCATGACGCCATACCGCCAGGAGCTGGAGAAGTACCGCGACATCGACGAGGACAAAATCCTGCGGGAGCTGTCCCCGGAGGAGCTGGCACAGCTGGACGCCGAGCTGGCCGAGATGGACCCCGAGGTGGGCACGGGGACACCGGGGGGGACCCGCAGGGACACCACGGCCAGCGGGAGGTGACACGGGCGGTGTCCCCAGAACGTGCTGCTGCCAGCGGGGCTGCGACAGCGGGACCAGACCCAGAAGAGCCCCACGGGACCCCTGGACAGGGACGCGCTGCTGCAGCACCTGGAGAGGCAGGCGCTGGAGGCCGAGGAGCGCCAGGACCTCGTGCCCTTCACCGGGGAGAAAAAAGGTCTGGGGACAGCATGGGGACAGCATGGGGACAGGCTGGGGAGGCAGACGCTGGAGGTGCCAGGACCTTGTGAGCTGCACTGGGGAGAAAAATGGTCTGGGGACAGTGGAATAGCATGAGGACGGTGGGGACAGTCTGGGGACACTGAGGGGACCGGGCCCCCAGGCTTGGGTATATTTAGCTCAGCCTTGCCAGCGGCTCGAGTGTCCTGGGCGAGCTGGGTCCCCGCCAGCCCCGGGCATGGCCACCGGCCCTGGCAGTGTCACCTCTGACAGTTACCACCAGCCCTGGCAGTGTCACCAGCCCTGGCACTGTCATCCCCAGCAGTGTCACCACCCCTGGCAGCATCACCCCCCAGCAGTGTCACCCCCGGCAGTGCCACCTCCGGCAGTGTCAGCCCTGGGATGGTCACAACCCCTGGCAGTGTCACATCCCTGGCAGTGTCCCCCCCTCAGCCCAGGTGCCACTCCAGCAATGGCCTTGGTGTCCCCAACCTGTGTCACCCTGTCCCTGTATCCAGCGTCCCTGGCTGGTGGGACAGTCCCTGTTCCACAGGTCCAGTGTCCCCATGCCCAGTGCAGCAGTGTCCCAGGGTCCTTGTCCCCATGTGGCCATGTATGGTGTGACAGTGTCCCCTTGTCCCCATGTCCCCATACCTGCTGTGACTGCCCCACTGTCCCTGCGTCCCCAGGGAAGCCGTTTGTCCCCAAGGCAGAGGCACCGGTGCTGCCGCGGGAGGAGCAGGTGACGCTGGAGCCGGAGCTGGAGGAGGCACTGGCCAACGCCACCGAGGCTGAGATGTGCGACATCGCCGGTGGGTGGGGGGATTAGGACGGGGATGGGGTGGGAGTGGGGATGGGGATTGGGATGGGGATGGGGATTGGGATGGGGATGGGGGTGGGGATGGGGATGGGGGTGGGATTTGTAAAGGATGGGATGCAGTGGCATGGGATTCGATGGGGTTGGGATTCGATGGGGTTGGGATGGGATTTCCACGGGAGCAGGACGGGATGGGAACGAGGCCGGACTCTGTGCAGGCTGGGATCCACGTGGGGCCGGGATCGGCAGCAGGAGGGGCCTTGGCCAAGGGTAACGCTGTCCCTCGGGGGCAGCCGTGTGTCACACCGTGTCCCTGCATCACCTGGGGGGACACTGAGCACGAGGCTGGCACGGTGCACCTGTCACTGCGTCACTGTCACACACTTGAGTGTCACACCTGTCCTTGTGTCACACACCTGAGTGTCACACAGTGCCACACATGTCTGAGTGTCACCCACATTGTCCCACAGTGTCACACTCTTTCACCCTCTGTGTCCCCTCAAAGCAGCTCCGACCTCACCTTCGGTCCCTGTGCCACCTCCCCAGGGGGACAGCGGGGTCCTGTGTCCCCCCTGTGTCCCCAATGTCACCCTGCTGTCCCTGCAGCTATCCTGGGCATGTACACGCTGATGAGTAACAAGCAGTACTACGACGCCATCTGCAGTGGGAACATCAGCAACACCGAGGGCATCAACAGTGAGTGACAAAGGGACACAGGGACAGGGGACAGAGTCTGGGACAGGGGCCAGGGGGACAAATGGCTGTCCCCACACTGTCCACACGGTGTCCCCACTGTGTCCCCGTGTCCCAGGCGTGGTGCAGCCGGACCGGTACCGCCCGGTGCCCGACGAGCCCCCGAACCCCACGGATGTGGCCGAGACGCTGCGGCGGCTGCAGGACAACGACCCCACGCTGCAGGACGTCAACCTCAACAACATCAAGGTGGCGCCGCGCTGCCACTGTCACCAATGCGTCCCCAAGGGCGCCCGGGGCGGCCGTGGGCAACCCTGAAGTGTCCCCAAGGGGTTGGTTCCTGTCCCCAGGGTGTCCCCAGATGGTGTCAGGGTGTTGGGTCCCATCCTGGGGTGTCCCAAGGGGGTGGTTCCTGTCCCCAAGGTGCCCCCAGGGTGACAGGTCGCATCCCAGAGTGTCCCCAAGGTGTCCCCAGGATGTCCCCAAGGTGACAGGTCCCACCCCAGCCTCTCGGTGACCCTGTGTCCCCAACTGTCCCCAGGACATCCCTGTCCCCACGCTCGAGGCCATCTGCCAGGCCATCAAGACCAACACCCACGTGCGCAGCCTCAGCCTGGTGGCCACACGCAGCAACGACCTCGTGGCCAACGTGAGTCCTCAGATGTCCCCAGGTGTCCCCATGTCCCTGCGTGGGTTGGGGACAGTCCCTGCCCTGTGTCCCCATGTCCCCAGCCAGTTTGGCGACAGCCCCCATCCTGTGCCTGTCCCCTCATCCCTGGGAAACTGAGAGCGGTGTCCCCATGGCGCCACTGTGGTGCCACTCTGGTGTCCCCAGGGAGTGGCACTGCTAACACAGGTGCCACTCTGGTGTCCCCAGGGAGTGGCACTGCTAACACAGGTGCCACTCTGGTGTCCCCAGGCGGTGGCACTGCTAACACAGGTGCCACTCTGGTGTCCCCAGGCGGTGGCCGAGATGCTAACACAGGTGCCACTCTGGTGTCCCCAGGCGGTGGCCGAGATGCTGGAGCAGAACCGGAGCCTGCAGAGCCTCAACCTCGAGTCCAACTTCATCACCAGCGCGGGGATGCTGCGGCTGCTGGGGGCCATCGGGCACTGCCCCTCCCTCAGCGAGATCAGGGTGGACAACCAGGTGACAGGGACAGGGACAGCATGGACAGGGACCTGGACAGGAGGGACACCTGGGGAGGTGACAGTGACAGTGTCCCCTGTCCCGCAGTGCCAGCGCCTTGGGGACACGGTGGAATGGCCATGGCAGCCACCCTGGAGCAGTGCCCGGCGCTGCTGGGGAACACTGGGGGACACTGAGGGACAGCAGGGGTGTGACAATGACAGTGACAATGTCCCCAACAGTGCCAGCGCCTCGGGGACACGGTGGAGATGGCCATGGCAGCCACCCTGGAGCAGTGCCCGGCGCTGCTGCGCTTCGGTTACACCTTCACCCTGCAGGGCCCGCGGGCGCGCGCCGCCGCCGCCCTCACCCGCAACAACGAGCTCCGTGAGTGTCCCCAAGGTCCCCGAGTGTCCCCAGTGCCACCCCAAGGGGCACTGCCAGGGAGTACCACCCAGGAGGGCTCACCCAGAGCTGTCTCCACCTCACAAGCAGCTCTGGGACTGTCCCCAGGTGTCACCTGGGGGGGGGACTGGGGGTCCCAGAGCTGAGCCCACTTTGAAATGAGCTCCTGAATGTCCCCAAGTGTCCCTTGGGAGGAATTTGGGGTCCCGGGTTTGTCCCCAGGTGTCCCCTGGAAGGAATTCAGGGTCCCAGGTTTGTGCCCCTTTTCTCTCCCCGCAGGTCGCCAACAGAAGAAATCCTAAAAATTCCCCCGTGCCCACCCCAAGCTCAGGAACCGCTGGGAATAAACTGGAAAAATGGTGGAAAAAGCCTGGATTTGGGGTCCCATGGGGTTTTGGGGGTGGCCCTGTCCCCAGATGTGTTCCCTTGGATGTGTGGGGTCACCCTGGGTTCCCATGGGAAACCCCAGGTTCCCTGATTTCAGGGGTCCTGAGAGGTTTGGTGGAAAATCCTGAAAATTTAAGAGGGGGAATTCCCACAAGAATGGGGAAAAGGATGGGGACAGGGACAGGGACATTTGGGGACAGCAGGAGGTGGAGGGGTCAGGCCCCCCAGAACACCCTTTCCTGGGACAATTCCCAATGCTGCAACAGTTCTCAAAAAAAAATTCCCAAAAATGCCCCAAAAATAAAAAAAAAAATTCCCCAAATATGCCCAAAAAATCCCAAAGAAATCTAAAAAATATCCCAAAAACTTCCCTCAAAATTCCTCCAGAAAATGCCCACAAATCCCCAAGAAAATCTTCAAAAAGTCCCCCAAAAATTCCCCCCAAAAATCCCCCACAATATAACAAATAAAAATAATAAAATAAATAAAACAATAAAAATAATAAAAAATATCCCCCAAAATTCCCCCAGAAAACCCTCCAAAATTCCCGAGAAATCCCCCCAAAATTATCAAAAATCCCCAAATTCCCCCCAAAATCAAGAAAAATCTGCCAAAAGCCCCCCAAGAATCCCCCCAAAAATCCCACTTTATTCCTGGGGGTCTGGGGACACTTGGGGACACTTGGGGACGTCAGGCCGGGGGCAGCGGGGGCGGCTCCTCCTCGTCGGAGTCGAACTCGGCGTTCCCGTCCTTCACCCAATTCCCGGCGGGATCCTGGAGCCAGCCCCGGCTGGAAACGGGAAATGGGATTGGGGAATTTGTTTCTTAATTTGGGGGGGGGGGATTTAGGGGATTTCTTTGGGTTATTTGGGGGGGGGTTTTGGGGATTTTTGGGGATTTTCTGGGGATTTTTTTCAGGATTTTTGGGGATTGCTTTCAATATTTTGGGGAATTTTTTTCAGGTTTTTTTTTAAACTTTTTTTTAGATTTTGGAAAGATTTAGGGTGGCTTTTCCTGGGATTTATTCTGGACTTTTTTGGGATTTTTAATTAGATTTTTAAAGAGGGTTTCTTTGGGATTTTGTGGGAGATTTTTTGGGAATTCTAGGATATTTTGGGGGCATTTTGGGGATGTTTTTTGGGGTGGGGTTGGGGACTTTCGGGCAGATTTGGGGGAGGAATTTTTTGGGAATTTTGGGGGGGATTTTTTGGGGATTTTTTTTCCGGAATTCCCAACCCACCTGCGCAGGTGCAGGTGGTGCCGCAGGATCCGCAGCCGCTCTGGGCTTGGCCCTTCAGAAAATTGGGAATTTCCTTCTGGCCCTTCGGAAAATCGGGAATTTCCTTTCCTTCCTGATTTCCTTTTCTTGGGGACTCCTGGGGGAACAAGGAAGGGGCTGCTGGGGATTCCGGGAATGGGGAATTCCCGGGAAAACCCCCTGGAATGAGGGAGGGGGTCTCACCCTCTGTGTGTGTGGGGCCGGGGGTTTCGGGATTCTGGGATGGCTCCTGGGAATTTTTTGGGATCATCCCAGAGATCCCAGCCCGGGAGCTGCTGCCCTTCGTCCTGGGAGGGAGAAAGGGAGAGGAGGTGAATCCCAAAAATTCCCTTTCCTGGGAATTCCTGGGGTTTTTCCCCAATTTTCTTCATCCCACCAATCCCTATTCCAGGAATTCCAGAGCTTTTCCCCGTCCTTCTCAATCCCTTCCCTGGGAATCCCAAAACTTTTCCTGGTGTCCCTGGGTTCCTTTCCCTGCTTTTCCCTTTTTCTCGGTGCTCCTTTCCCGTCTTTTCCCATTTTCCCCGGTTTTTCCCAGTGTCCCTTTCCCAGTTTTTCCTAACTTTTCCCATCTTTCCCCGTTTTCTCCCATTTTCCCTCACGGTTTCCGGCAGCAGCTGCTGTAGGGAGCCGATGGCAGCAGCGCGCTCCGGGCGATGCGGCGCGTCCGGGCCAGCAGAGGAGCCTGGGGACAGCGACAGCTGAGGCCACGCCCACCCGGGGCCGCGCCCACCCGCACACCTGGGCCACGCCCACTTGGCCACACCCACCTCCACTCCTGGGGCCACGCCCAGCGCCTCCTGCGGGGTCACCTGCGGTCCCTGCGGGGTCACCTGGAGCCCGCGGTGCCGCCCATAGGAACGCTGCAGGCCTGGGGACAGCCAAGGGACATGGGACAGGGACATGGGGACAGAGGGGGCCAGGGCAGGTGACACGGGGACACCTCACTCACTGTCCAGGTGCTTCCTGCCCGCCCTGTGCAGCAGCAGCATCTCCAGAGTGTCACACACGGGCCGGTGGGGACACAGCGAGCACGCCAGCCTGGGGACACCGAGGGGACAGCTGGGGACACTGTGGGGACACAGCCAGCACGCCAGCCTGGGGACACCGGGGGGACAGCTGGGGACACTGCGGGGACACAGCCAGCACGCCGCCTGGGGACAGCAGGGGACCCTCACCTGCCATCACGCAGCAGCAACGCCTCGTCCTCGGGGATGGCACTGGCCAGCAGCTCGGCCACGCGGCGCCTCTGGGGACAGCAGGGACACCTCAGGGATCACTCCCGCCCTATTCCCAAACTGTCCCTGTGACCCCCAAACTGTCCCCTGCCCTGTCCTCAGACGCTGGGGACACCCCTGGGAGGGGACTGAGGGGACAAAGGGAAGGGTTAGGGGAACAGCCGGGGGGACTGAGGGGACACTGAGGGACCCAGGGAAGGCCTCAGAAGACCCGAGGGGTTCAAGCCGCGGCGCGGGGGTGAAGCCGGGGGTGAGGCGGAAAGGCCGGGACTGAGGCTGGGGAGGTTGGGGGTCCCCGAGGGGTGCCCGGAGAGAGGTCCCGGGAGGTCCCGGCCCCACCTGCAGCGCCCCGAGCGGCCCCGGGTCGCTCTCATCGCGCTTAAAGGACATGGCGGCTCCAGCTAGGCCGCGGTCACCATGGCAACCATCGCCGTTTCCGGGTAGAGCTTCCTAGCGGGCAGTGCGCTTGGGGTAATCGACCAATCAGTGAGCGCTCAGCGCGGGCCCCCCCGTAGCATGACGGGCATTGTAGTTCAAGCGCGGGGAACCTCGGTGAGAATGGTGGACGAGATGGCGTGGACGGAACTACAACTTCCAGAAGGCGCCGCGAGGCCGCGCCGGTTCGGTGGGGCCGAGAGCGCCCCGTGAGCGGCGGGGCCGGGCCGGGACCCCCGACCGGGAGCCCCGGGCCGGGAGCCCCGGGCGGGCCATGGCGGGGAGCGGCGGAGCCGGGGCGGCCCCGCGGGAGCACCGCCTGCAGCCCGGGGACACCCTGCCGGGGCTGGCGCTGCGCTATGGGGTGACGGTGAGCGGTCCGGGGGGGCACCGGGGGTGCACCGCGAGGAGGGATGGCCGCGGGAGTCCCCAGGGGTCATCCCGTGCCCGTCCTGGTCCGGTTGGCTTCGCTCACCCATCCCGGTCCTCGTCCCGTCCTGTCCCCGGTCTGTGTCCCCTTCCCGGCCTTGTCCCGGTCCCATCCCTGTCTCTGTCCCTGTAACTGATCCCCATCCGATCCCTATCCCTGTTCCTATACTGCTCCCATCCCATCCCTGTTCCTGATCCCAATCCCGGCCCCGCAGATGGAGCAGATCCAGCGCGCCAACCGCCTCTACTCGTCCGACACCATCTTCCTGAAAGCCACCCTGCTGATCCCCGCCGCCGCGGGGGTCCCGAGGCACCGGGACCTTCCCGGGGACCTTCCCGGGGACCTTCCCGGGGACGTTCCGGGTCCCTCCCGCCACGACCTCTCGGCCTCGGATTTCCTGCGGCGCTTGGACGCCGAGATCGGCCGCTCCAAGGAGGCGGCGGCGCAGCGGCTTCAGAGCCGGGATACCAGGTGGGAACTGGTCTGAACTGGGGGGAAAGTGGGAGGGAAATTAGAGAAGAAACTCTGGGGAAATGTAGGGAAAACCTGGGGGAAAACCGGGGTGAAATCTGGGAAAAACTGGGATAAAACTGGGAGAGATTTGGGATAACTGGGGTGAAACTGCAAAAAAATTGGGGAAAATTTCAGAGAAAATTGGGGGAAATTGGGGCAAAAGAGGAAAAATTTGAGTGAAAATTGGGGTAAAATGGAGGAAAAGTTGGGTGAAGTTGGGCTTTGGTGGCCCAGGGTGGTGGCCGTGCCCCCCTGGGTGTCACCGGTGTGTCTCCACAGCCCCGGGCCAGGCGAGGGTGGCCACAGCCCCTCGTCCCCTCGGGGGGCCCGCCTGGGTCCCCGGCCCCTCACCAGGACCCCGAGGGCGGCCGCGCTCAGGGACGCCGAGGACGAGATCTTCACCTTGTGACAGCGTCGGGGACATTGGGGACACCAGGAATGGGACACCAGGGACGCTGAGATCTTCATCTTGTGACATTGGGGACACTTGGGATGTGACACAAAGGACACCAGGAATGGGACATGGGGGACACCACAGCTGTGACATTGGGGACATCAGGGACATCTGGGAAGTGACACCAAGGACACCAGGACATGACATCAGGGACACCACAGCTGTGACACTGAGGACACTGACAATGGAAAAGTGGGGACACCAGAGATGTGGCATTGAGGACACCAGGACAAGGGACATTGAGGGCATTGGGGACACCCAGGATGTGACACGGGAGGTGCCCCCAGAGCCGCTCCTCCCCGGCCGTGGCCACGTCCCCGCTGTGCCTCAGAGGGGACACGGGGACTTTGGGGCTGTGTCCTGGTGTCCCCTCCCTGTCCCCCTCTGGGGCTGCAGGGCCACCCGCCCCCAACCTGTAAATAAACCAGAGCTTTGTCACCCGGCTCGGCTTTGTCACCACCTGGGACATTGTGCCACCCCCCCAGGACATTGTCACACCCCCTGGGGACAGTGTCACACGCTCAGCCCTTGGGGACACGGGGCTGGATCCCGGAATTCCCAAATCCCTCCCAGGAGCTCCAGGACCCCATCCCAAACCCCAAATCCCAATCCCAGGAATTTGGGAACCCCCCGCACCAAGAAGAATCCGGATCCCAAATTTCCCCATCCCAAATCCCATGCACCCATTCCAGAACCACCTCCCCAGACCCCAGAAATAAACCCCAAAATCCCATTTAAAAACCTCTAAATTCCATATAAAACTCCCAAATCCCTTTTAAAAAATCCCAATCCCAGGATTTGGGACCCCCTCCCAAGTTCACCATAAATCCCCCTTCCCCCATGGAAAAAAGAAACCCCAAATCCCATAACCACCCCCCATACCATTAAAAAACCCCAAAATCCCATCAAAAAATCCCAAATCCCATAAAAAATTACTCCAAAATTCGGGAATTCTTCCCATATTCCAGCGCCCCTCCCGGGCTCTGTTATTTATAATATTTATATATGGATCCCCTGGGATTTGGGGGGGAAATCCTGGAATCTGGGGGGGAAAATCCAGGATTCTGGGGGAAAACCCGGGATTTTGGGGGTGCCACCCCCCGATTGTCACCGTGTCACCCCCGATTGTCACCGGGAGGGGGGAGGGGACGCCCGGGGGTATTTACAGGGTGGGGGGGGGGGGGGGTATACGTACATATTTATAGGATTTTTTGGGGGGGGAAAAGGGGGAAATTCCCAACAAAGTGCATTTGTCCGTCTGTCCGGATGTCCAGGGCAGGAATTCCCAGCTGGAATTCCCTGGAAAATCTTTAGGGGGATTTTTTGGGGGGGGCAGAAGAGGGAGATTCCAGCCCATCCCCCCCTTCCCGGGTTAAAGGTGGGCGGTGCTGTTGGTGCCTGGAAAAAAGGAGAAAAATGCAGAAAATGGGAAAATAACGGGGGGCCGTGGGAAAGGGGGCATGGAGAGGACATTCAGGGTGACAGCCCGAGTGTCCCGGGCCGGGGTGGCACTGAGGGTGACACTGGGGTGCCCCCGGGGCGTCCTGTCTCACCTGTGCCGGGGGTGGCAGTGCCACCGTGTCCCCGCGGGGCCCGCGACGAGCTCTGGGGGCTGGGGGGGGCGGGGACGTTGGGGACATGGGGGACGTTGTTGGGGACGTTGTTGGGGACGTTGTTGGGGACGTTGTTGGGGACGTTGTTGGGGACAGTGAGGGCGTCGCCCCCCCCCAGCGAGTTCAGCAGCTGCCGGTGAGCGGCTTCCAGGGCCTGGGGGACACGGGGACAGCTGGGGACAGCTGGGGACAGCTGGGGACACGGGACAGTTCCCTCACGTCCCCAGAGATGTCCCCAATCCCTCACCCTAAGCAGGTTCCCATCCCCAATGTCCCCACTGATGTCCCTGTTGATGTCCCCAATGATGTCCTCATTGTCCCCAGTGTCCCCATGAATGTCCCCAGTGTCCCCATCTGGGGTCTCACCCTCAGCCTCAGCAGTTTCCCTCGCAGCTCCTCCAGCGTCCCCAGGATCAGCTCCGTGTCCCCGATGTCCCCAGGGATGTCCCCAGGGATGTCCCCAAGGATGTCCCCAGGGGTGTCCCCAGAGATGTCCCCAGGGGTGTCCCTGATGTCCCCTCCTGGCTGGCGGGGTCCCGTGGGGAGGCTCAGGTAGAAAAAATTCCCTGGAAAAGGGACAGGGGGACCTCAGGGGGCACTCGGGGGGGCTTGGTGGCCCCAGGGCTGTTTTGGTGTCCCCAGGGCCTTTTTGGGGCTCTTGGTGGCCCAGAGTCCCCTCCAGGGGGTCTTGGTGGCCCTGGGGACCCCTCAGGACCCTTGGAGGGTCATGGTGGCCCCTGGGGACTCCTGGTGGCCCAAGGGGTTGGTTTTGGTGGCCCTGTTGTGGTTTCTGGTGGCCCTGTTGTGATTTTGGTGGCCCCAGAGGGTTTTTGGGGGCCTTTCGGGGATTTTTGGGGGGTGGGGGAGGGGCCGGTTACCCTCGGCACTGGCTCCGCCTCCTTCCCGCAGCTCGGGCTCTGATTGGCTGCAGCTGTGTGGGGGCGTGGCCTCCTCCGGCCCCTCCTCCTGGGCTGGGCCCCCAAAAAAGGGGGGTGGGGGGGAGGGGAATGGGGGGAAGCGGCCCCGCCACCAGAATGCGGTAATTAGCACCCCAATTAGTTCATTAGCACACCCAGTTCGTTCATTAACACACCCAATTAGTTAATTAGCACACCCAATTAGCACCCAAAATTAACTGGCACCTGAAATTAGCACCCCGAAGTTAATTAGCACCCCTAATTAACATCCAGCACCCCAAAATCAGCATCCAAAATCAGCACCCAGCACCTAAAAGCACCCCAAAATATCCCAAATTAGCACCCAGAACACCAAAATTAGAATCCAAAATTAATTAGCACCCAAAATTAATTAGCACCCGGCACCCAAAACTGGGGCCTAAAAAGTGGCACCCAAAATCAAAATCCTCAAATCAAAACCCCAAAATCAGCACCCCAAAATCAGAATCCCGAAATCAGCACCAAAACCCAAACCTAGGACCCCCAAATCAGCTCCCAGAACCCCAAATCAGGACCCCAAATCATGATCCCAAAATCAGCACCCCAAACCCAGCTCTGATCCAGGGAAGCTCGTGCAGGGAAGGAGACCCCAAATCTGGGGATGGAGACCCTAAATCCCAGGAATGAGAACCCAAATCCCAGGAAAGGGCAGGGAATGAGACCCCAAATCCCAGAGAGAGACAGGGAATGAAACCCCAAATCCGGGAACGAGATCCCAAATCCAGGAATGGGCAGGGAATGAGACCCCAAATTCCAATCAAGCAGTGCAGGGAATTCCCATCAATTCTCACCCAAATCCACCCCGAATCTCCCACCCCAGAACCCCCCCCGATTCCTCAAATCCACCCCAACCCCCCCCAATTCCTGCCCGAAGTCCAACCCCAATCCTCACTCCCAATTCCCCCAAATCTCACCCCAAATCGCTCCCATTTCCCACCCCAACTTCTACCCAAATATCCCCCAATTCCTGCCCCAAATCCACCCCAAATCCCCAATTCCTGCCCCAAATCCACCCCAAATCCCTCCCCCTTTACCTTTCCGATTGATTTGGATCCCGTTGGGCTCCATCCCCTCCGGCTCTTCCCCAGATCCCTCCTGGGAATCCCGGCTGGACATGGGGAATTCCTGGCTGGACATCTCTGAATCCCGGCTGGACATGGGGAATTCCCGGCTGGACATGGAGAATTCCTGGCTGGACATCTCTGAATCCTGACTGGACATCGGGAATTCCCGGCTGGACATTGAAAAATCCTGGCCGGACATGGGGAATTCCCGGCTGGACACGGCCGAATCCCGGCTGGAAAGCACCGAATCCCAAGTGGACGTGGGGAACTCCCGGCCGGACACTCCGGAATGCCAGCCCTGGCCCGAGGCCGTGGGGGTGACGTCGTCCTCGGGATCGGGATCGGGATCCCGGCCCGGCCGCAGCTTCCGGACAATCAGGAGCCGCAGGGTCTCCACTGGCATTGGGAGGGGAGGAGGGAAAAAAGGGGATTTGGGGTTTTCCGGAGGGAAGCTGTCCCGGGAAGGGGCAGTTTTGGGGTTATTCCAGGGGAAAATATCCCAGGATTTGGGAATAGAGGGAGGAAAATGGGGGATTTGGGATTTCCTGATGGAAAACCTTCCCATGGTGGGGAATGGAGGGAGGAAAATTGGGGACTTGGGATTTTCCCAAGGAAGCAGAGGAAGGAAAATGGGGGAATTTGGGATTTTCCAGAGCTCTCACCATCCTCCAGTGCCGCCTCAGCCACTCCGGCCCTTCCCAGGGCTTTGGGGATTCCTGGGATGGGCTCGGGAATCCCTGGGATGGGCTCGGTGTCCCCTGGTGGCTCCTGCAGCTTCCGCAGGGGCTGGGCCCTGCCCGAGGGATCGGGGACACGGCCAGCTGTGGGGACAGGGACAGCGTGGGGACAGGGACAGGGACAGGGACAGAGCTGACAGAGCTGACAGAGGTGACGGAGGTGACAGAGGTGACGGAGGTGACAGAGCTGACAGGTGACAGTGCCAGCAGTACCTGAGGGACACTCCTCGGGCTCAGCCTCGGGCTCGGTGCCCCGGGCCAGCTCCGGGGACACCGCGGGCTCCGGCAGCTCCAGCCTGGGGACAGCACAGGGCTGGCACCTGGGTGGGGACAGCCACCCCCGTGTCCCCACCCCAGGAACCTTCTGAGCTTCATCCCAACCCCATCCCCACCCCCACTCCCATTCCCACTATTCCCATTCTTCCCATTCCCGCTGTTCTCATCCCATCCTCAGTCCCATTCCCATTATTAACATTATTCCCATCATTCCCATTCCATCATTCCCGTTATCATTCCCGTTACCATTCCCGTCATTCCCATTCCCACATTCCCACATTTCCCCCGTTCCCGTCATTCACTCCCGTTGCCATTCCCACCCGGAGCCGGCGCTGGCCTCGCTCTGGTGCCGTTTTGGTGGCCCTGGGACGCTCCTGGTGGCCCCTTGGACGGCCTGCTCCAGCAGCTCCATCCACCTGCAATGCCAGCCGGGAATTCCAGCCCCTCCCAAGGAATCTTCCAGCCCCTCCCAAGGAATTTTCCCGCTCATCCCAAGGATTTTGTCCCCCCAGGGAGGAATTCCAGCCCTTCCCAAGGAATTTTCCAGCCCTTCCCAAGGATTTCTGTTGCCCCAGGGAATTTCCCGGCTCATTCCAAGGAATTTCCTGCCTCCTCCCAAGGATTTTTACCCCCCCAGTGAGGGATTCCAGCCCTTCCCGAGGGTTTTCCCGGGATTTTTGCCCCTCACGTGTTCTTCTCCGAGAACGTCAGCGCCACCAGTTCGTAGATTTGGGGTCCCAGCTCAGAGGTGCAGATGATGAACAGCGCCCGTTTGTCTGGGGGGACAGCGGGGTTTTCACAAAATTCCCCAAATTCCCCGAATTCCCACCCCTGGAATTCCCCACATTCCCAGAATTCCGGGATGTTCACAGCCCACCGGTGGCCATGGAGAGGACGAGAACAAAGCTGAGCTGAATTCCCATTCCTACATCCCATTTTTCCCTGAAACAACCAGTTTTCCCAAGAAAACCCCTCATTTTTTCCACAAAAATCCCCAATTTTCCCACAGAAACCCCCCCAGAATCCCCAAAATTCCCCCCAAAATTCCCAGAATTACGGGATTTCTGGCTCTCACCTGTGGCCATGGCACGGATGAGCACCGAGCTGAGCTGAACCCCCATTCCCACACCCCATTTTCTCCGAAAACCTCAATTTTTCAAACCACACCCCCCCATTTTTCCACAGAAAATCCCCCATTTTCCCTCAGGAATTCCCATTTTTCCCACAGAAAATTCCCCAAATTCCTAATATTTCTGGATTTCCAGCTCTCACCTGTGGCCATAGAGTGGACGACCACAGAGCTGAGCTGAACCCCCATTCCCACACCCCATTTTTCCCCCAAAAAAACCCAGTTTTCAAAAAACTTCCCATTTTTCCACAGAAAATCCCCACTTTTAAACACAAACCCCTCCATTTTCCCACAGAAAATTCCCCAAATTCCTGGAATTCCCAGATTTCCCTGCCCAGCTGTGGCCACAGAGAGGACGAGCACCGAGCTGAGCTGAACCCCCACTCCCACACCCCATTACTCCCCCCTTTTTTCCCCAGAAGATCCCCATTTTCTTACAGAAACCCCATTTTCCCCCCGTTCTGCCCCAGGGCCGGATCTGCGGGCGCACCTGTGGCCACGGAGCGCACGAGCAGGGAGCTGAGCTTGAGCACGGGGCTGAAGCTCTGCTTGGTGTCCGAGGCCCCCAGGCCGCCCTTGCTGTGGCACTTCAGCACCAGCCGCTCGTCCTGGCGCTGCAGCAGCACCAGCAGATCCTCCAGCAGCAGCACGTGCAGGTCTGCAGGGTTCCAGGGGAATGTGGGGGGATTCTTTGGGAATTTTGGGGGGATTTTTTTTTTTTTGGGGGGGGGGTTTTTTTTTTG
>VZUI01038704.1:0-16393 GCA_013401135.1 Cettia cetti | reverse complement strand
AGGATTTATTTGGGGGTTTGGGGGGATTTTGTTTTGTGGGTTTTTTTTATTTTGGGGGGTTTTTGGGGGGAATTTTGGGGATTTTGGGAAGGGAAGGGAAGGGAAGGCAGGAGAAGCTCCCTTGGATTTGGGGTGGAAATTCCAATCCTGGAGGGCAGCCAGGAGGGCTCCCAGTTCCCCCAGTGCTCCCAGTTCAGCTCTCCCAGTTCCCCCCTCCCAGTCTGTCCCAGTCCGTACCCACGCTCTTGTCCTTGCCCACCCTCCAGGCCAGGGGTCCCTCATGGATCATCCGGTGTGAGGTCAGGTCCAGGTTCTGTGGGGCCAGAATCCATGGAAAACTCCTCAAAATCCAGGGAAAACACCCCCAAACCCAGGGAAAACACCCTGAATTCCATGGGAATGGAATCCCATAGAATTCCAGGTGAAAAATCCATGGAAAAAATGGGGTGCAGAAATGGGAAATTTCATGGAAAAGCAGGGAGGAGGAATGGAGAATGGAAATATGAGGAACTCCCAGGGAAAACTCGGCATGCAGAAATGGAGTTTTCCATGGAAAATGGGGCTTTTCCAGGGAAAAACCAGGGACTGCCCCGGGAAGCCGGGGTGCAGAGCCGGATTTGCCCCGGAGCAGCGGGAATACCCGGAACTGGGCGGCCAGGGGGTTGCTGGTTCTCTCCAGGGCCGTGGTGTCCAGGTGCTTCTGGTGCTCCTGCAGGCGCTGCCGGTTCTCCGCGCGCCGCACGGCGTCGTTGACGAAGCGCACGATGTCCCGGCACTGATCCCGCACCCGGCACAGCTTCTGCTGCTCCGGGGAGCCCGCTGGAAAAACGGGAAAAAGGGGAAAAATGGGATGGGGTTCACTGATCTGAGCCCGGCACAGCTTCTGCTGCTCCGGGGACCCCGCTGGAAACACGGGAATGGCCATGGGGGAAATCCAGGGGAAAATCCATCGGATAATGGGGCACAAACGGGGGATTTCTGTGGGATTTTCCCAGGCAGAATCCCTGGAATCCCTACCCTCAGTGCACTTGATGATGCTCTCCAGCAGCAGCGGGTACTTGGTGAGCCGCTGCATCTCCGACACGATCAAATCCTTCAGCTGCAGTCGCCGGCACTGCGGGTTGCTCTCGGCCTCCTGGGAATGCAGAATTCCCCAAATCCCTGAGTCCCCAAATCCCTGACCCCGCTGGTTCCCAAAATCCTGGAATTCCTGAAATCCTCAAATCCTGAAATTCCTGACCCCACTGATTCCCAAAATCCCAGAATTCCTGAAATTCCCAAATCCCAAAATTCCTGGCCCCACTAGGGGAACAATAGGAAGGAAAAGAGGGGGGAAAGGGAAGGAAAAGAGAGGGAAACAGAGGAAAAAAGAGAGGGGAAGAAAAAGGAGAGAAAAGAGAGGGGAAAAAAGGAGGAATAGAAGGGGGGAAAGAAAGGGGGAAAACGGGGAAAAAAGGGAAAAGAAATGGAAAAAGGGGGAAAATGGAAAAGAAAGGGGAATAAGAAATGGAAAAAGGGGGAAAAGAAAAGGCAAAAATGGGAAGAAAAAGGGAATAAAAGGTGGAAGTAAAGGTCATAAACTGGGGGGAGATAGTGGGGAATTCCCTGGGAAGGGCCCAGACCTGCATGAAAAGCTGGAATCTGCTCTCCTTGCGCTGCTTGGTGCGGATCAGCTCCAGCGCGATGGACTGGCACGAGCAGAACGTGGCTGCCACCCTCTGGAATTCCTCCTTGGCAGCGCCGTCAAACTGGGAATTCCCAGGGAAAAGCAGAAAAGCCGGGATGGGGCCGGGCCGGAATTCGGGGATCCCCAGACTGGGAGCCTGGAGGGCTCTGCTCACCCGGGCCAGCAGCAGGTCCCCGATGTGGTGGATGATGGGTCCCTCCTCCCGGAGCCTCCGCATGGATTCCGAGAGGGAACCTGGGACAGAGGGAGGGAAATGGGGATGGGGGCGTGGGGATGGGAGGGGGGGAAAGGGGAGGGAATGACAGGAGGAGGGGTGGGGACACCCGGAGCACGGTCTGGGCTGGGAAATCCTGGGGAAAGCAGGATTTGTGGATCTCAGCGGTGGGATTTGGGGAATTGGGGAATTCCGGGAGTTTGGGCTCACTGTGGACGCCGATGAGGTCGGGCAGGTTGGGGAAGAGCAGCCCCAGCTCCTCCCGGCTCAGCAGCTGCTCCCGGCGCAGGCCCTGGTAGAAGAGCAGGTCCAGAACCCGCAGGATGCGCAGGTGGGAGAGCTCCGTGCTGAACAGCTCTGGGGACACCACAGGGGACATTGGGGACACCGCTGGGGACATTTGGGGACCTTGGGCATATCCAATTCTGACAGCAGCACCCAGAGCAGAACCCGGCACCAGGATCAGCCCCAGAGACCCCAAATCCAACCCCAAGTCCCAGGAATTCCCCCCAGATCCCGGGAATCAGCCCCCAAATGCTTCCCCCCCCAGTTCCAGCCGCCCCAGATCCCCGGAATTCCCGGATTTCCCCACCGTTGATGACCTCCTGCCGATCCACCTCGCGCTGGGACAGGTTGGCCACGAGCTCCCGGCTCACTGAGTGCTGCCAGCTCTGGGAATTTGGGGAATTCTGCTGCCAGGTTTGGGAACTGAGGTGGGAATTCTGGGAATTCTGGGATTCGGAGTCTGGCTCCAGGTCGGGGCCGAGGCCCTGCTCGTCCTCCAGGAGGTGAGGGAGGAAGGGATCGGCCCCGAAGCCCAGGCTGGGAGAGTCCATGCTCCTGGAAAAGTGGGAAAAGTTGGGAAAAGGAAAAAAAAAGGCAGAAAATGGGAAAAATTGGAAAAAAAGGGGAAAATGGGGAAAATGGGGAAAATAGGGAAAAAAACAGGAAAACTGGGAATGGGAATTCCAAGGAGGGGGGTCACTCACCTGCGCCCCATCTTTGGCGTGTAGGGGGGGGTGGGATTTTCCAGGGATCTGGGAAAAGAATGGAAAAATCACCCTGGGGTATTCCCAAATCCCAAATCTTCCCTTCCCTCCCTGCAGCCAACGGCATTTTCCTAAAAATCCTCAGGGAATTTGGTATTTGCAGCCCAAATCCTGCTGGTTTTCCAGGGATTTTCCCGATTTTCACGGATGGCAAAAAACCTCAGGCATTTAGGGCAAAACCCCCCCAGATTTAGGGGAAAATCTCAGGATTTAGAGAAAAAACCCCAACCCCCAAACTTCCCCCCCATCCCAACCTCCCCAATTTCCCCCTCCCGAATTGGGGCCGGGAACCCGGGAGCCCCCGGAGCCCCCGGAATTTGGGGCTGGCACCTGTTGGAGAGGGAGGAGGCGGAGGAGGAGGCGGAGTGCAGCCGGGGGGTCTCGCTGCCGGGGTCCATGTCCACGTCGCTGCGGGAGCGCGGCACCAGCTCGGCCCTGCGGGAGCGCCGCAGCTCCTCCCGCCCCTTCAGGCTCTCGGAGCGGCCCAGGCGCACCTCGGAGGAGCGGGAGCTGCACGGGACGGAACGGAACGGCGGTCACGGCCAGAACCCCGGGATTGCAGCAAGAATTCCCAGCGGCTTAAGGCGGAAAGCCCAGGATTGAGGGGGAAAAACTTTGGGGGAATTATGGCAAACCCACCGATTATTGCGAAAAGTCCCAGGGATTACAGTAAAAATAATGGGACTTAGAGGAAAAAATTCTGGGATTTACAGCAAAAAAAATCCCAGGATTTAGGGGGAAAAACTTAGGGGGAATTATGGCAAAACCACCGATTATTGCAAAATGTCCCAGGAACTACAGTAAAAATAATGGGATTTAGAGGAAAAAATTCTGGGATTTATGGCAAAAATACCAGGATTTAGGGGAGGAATCCCAAGATTTAGAGGAATCCCAAGATTTAGGGTAAAAATCATAGAATTTGGAGAAAAACCCCGGGATTTACAGCAAAAATCCTGGGATTTCGGGGAAAACCCTGGAATTCAGGGGAAATACGGGGACAGGGAGTCCCCAAATCCCCGAATCCCCGGGGCTGCTCGCACCTGTCGGGTTCCAGCAGCTCCTCGGGAATGCTGCCGGTGGAGAGGCGCTGGGAGCCCGGCTCCGGAGGCTCCCCGTGGCTGTTCTCAAAGTGCTGGATCATGGTCCGGACGTTCCCCGGCTTCACTGCTGGGAGAAACCCCGGAATTCCTCTCCTAAATCCCGAATTTCCAGCCCAAATCTCAGATTTCCCATCAATTCCTGTCCCAAATTCAAAATTCCTATCCTAAATCCCGAATTTCCCATCTTACATCCTAAATTTCCAGCCCCAATCCCAAATTCCTCAGCCTAAATCCTGAATTCCCTTCCTAAATCCCCAATTCCCAAATCCCCAAATTCCCAATTCCCAACCTCAAATCCCAACCTCCCCAAATCCCCCAAAAATTCCCAGGAATTTCATCAGGGAAGGAAAAAAACCAAGAATAAACCCCAAAACCAAGGGAAAAAAAGATGGAAAAATGAAGGAAAAGCAACAAAAATTTTGGGAATTTTTACCTTCCACGGGGGACAGGGGGACATGAAATGCTGGAAAACAAAGAGGAGATGTCAAAATTCCCCAAATCCCGGGAAAAACAGAAATTCGGGAATGCTGATGGGAATGAGAACAGAAAAAACGGGATGGGAATGTGGGAATAACACCGGGAGAAACCCGGAAAAATCCTGGGAAAATCCCTGGAGAATCCCTGGAAAAACCCAATGAAATCCCAGGAAATTCCCAAAAAAATCCCTGGAAAATCCTGGAAAAATCCCCCAAAATCCCTGGAAATGCCTGGACTGATGCCAAGGTTGGAGAATTCCCGGATTTCCCTAGAATTCCGGAACACTCACTGCTCTGGGAGGAGCTCCGGGGTTTCCCGATGTATTTCAGGATTGGGTTCTGCCTCTGCTCCTTCTCCTTCTTGGAGCTGCTGCTCTGTTGGGAAAAAAATCCGGGAATCCACTGGAATTCTGGGGATTCCTCAGCCCAAATCGCAAATTCCCAGCCCAAATCCCACAAGTCTGGAGCTGCTGGAAAAGGGGAGGGGCAGGAATTTGGGGATTCCCGAAGTTTGGGAGGGATTGGAGAGGATTTTCCTGGGATTTGGGGCAAAAATCATGGGATTTAGGGAAAAATTCCAGGATTTGGCTCAAAATTCCCAGGATTTCCACCAAACCCCCCAGGTTGGACTCCTGGGATCTGTTGCTGTGGAATTTCTGGGAATTCCCACCTTTTTGGCCTTGGGGAAGAAGGGCAGCCACTTGTCCTTATCCGGGATTTTCTCGGAGGCTCCGGGATTGCGGAATTCCCGGAATTCCCGGTTTTCCCGCAGCCGGATCCCAGCATGGGCCATGAAGGTGCTGAGGGCGAAGGCCATGGGAGAGCTGGAAAAGAGATTCCAGAGGGTGGCAAAATTCCCCGAATTCCTGGGATTCTGAGGGGCTGGGATGGGCAGGGAAGGGGGGAAGGGAAAAGAGGGAAAAGGAAAAGGGAAAAGGATTCCACAGGGAAAACTGGGAATGGGAGGGGAAACTCCCCCAGAGAAAATGGGGAATGTCCCCAGTTCCCGTTGTTTTCCTGCCGGGATCCGCTCACCTCCGCTCCTCCTCGTATTTGGAGCTGCAGGAAAAGGAATTCCTTGGATTATTCCCTTCTCAATCCCAAAATTCCCATTCCCAAATCCCAAATCCCATTGGGAATTCCCAAGGATTCTCACAGGGTGTCCCCGAGGTGCCCCAGCCCCAGATCCTACGGGGAATTCCTGAATTCCGGAATTCCCGTGGCTCTCACAGGATGTCCCCCAGGTGCCCCAGCCCCAGATCCCATGGGGAATTCCCGAATTCCGGAACTCCTGGGGCTCTCAAAGGATGTCCCCCAGGTGCCCCAGCCCGTTCCCAGCCCCAGATCCCACGGGGAATTCCTGAATTCCGGAATTCCTGGGGCTCTCACAGGATGTCCCCCGGGTGCCCCAGCCCGTTCCCAGCCCCAGATCCCATGGGGGATTCCCGAATTCCGGAATTCCCGTGGCTCTCACAGGATGTCCCCCAGGTGCCCCAGCTGCCGCTCGGCCACGGCGCGCTCCCGCTCCCGGCATTCCCGCGGCTCCCGGGCGCCGCTCCCGGGCTCCAGCTCCTGCAGCTCGTTCTCCCCGTACAGGCTGCCCAAGCCCAGCGTGCGCTTGGTCCTGGCAAAGGCAAAAACAGAATTCCCGGGATTCCCAGAATTCCCAGAATCCCCGGAACTCAGGATCTTCCGCCTGGTGCTCCGGGAAGAACCAAAAACACCCGGGATTGGGAGCACCAGGAACTCCCGAATTCGGGACTCTCCTGAGGTTTTGCCCAGACAAAGGCCAGTGTCGGGAGCTCCCCAAATTCCCGGAATTGGGGCCGGATCCCACCTGTAATCCTGGAGCTGCTCCTGGATTTCCGGCAGAACGAATTCTTGAGCTTCCAGCAGGGCCGGCCGCAGATCCTCGCCGCTCCGGAGGCGGATTTCTGGGAATTCAGGAGAAGCTGGGATTTGGGGAATGTTCCCAGGGCCCACAGCTCATTCCCAATCCTCTCCTGGGTTTTTTGGGATTCCGGGAAAAGTTTGGGAATTCCTGGGATCCTTTTCCAGGTCTGGAATCTCAATTGGAGCCCAAATTTTTTTGGAATTCAGGGAAATTTTGGATATTTGGGAACATTCCAGGAGTTCCCCTCATTCCAGAGCTGATTGCCAACTTCCCTGTTACTCCAGGAAAGCCTGGGAGTGCCAACCCCAACCCCTGGGCTCCTTTTCCCTGGGAAATTCCTGGAATTCTGAACTCACCGATCTCTGCCAGGAGCTGCTCTGACACCTTCACCCGGAGGGGCTGGAAAAGAGGGAAAATCCTCCCAAAATTCCTGAAAATTCTTCTGGAAATCCTGAAAATCCTCCCAAAATTCCTGAAAATCCTCCCAAAATTCCTAAAAATCCTTCCCAAAAGCCTGAAAATCCTCCCCAGTTCCCGGGAATTCCGCTGGGATGGGGATCCTGGCTCTCACCGCGCTCCTGTCCAGGAAAATGTTCCAGATGTCCCTTCCCAAGGCTCGGGAATCCTTGGGATTGCTCTGCTGGCAGCAAACCTCAGAACACAGGTGAAAAAGCTGGGGAACAACAGGAAAAAGGGATCAGCAGGAATTCCAGGGATCCCAGGGGAGGAAATCCTGGGAATTCTGCTCCATCCATGATCTGGGAATGCTCTGGGAGACGCCAAAAATCAGGAATGGGATCCCAGGGTCAGAAAACCCCAGGAATTTTGGGAATTCCTTACCAGAGGAGTGGGATCGGCCTGGGAGAAGAGGAACCTGAGGAAAACTCCCAAATGAGCCGGGCGGGATTTGAGAATTCCCAAATCCTGGAACAGGGAATCGCTCTGGGAACACACAGAGGGAAAAGTGGGAATTGCAGCTCCTCAACGTCCAGGGGAATCCATGGGAAAACCCAGGGTTGGGAGGGGTTTATCCCGAAAATTCCCAGAAAATCCCGGGGATCCTTCCCAAAAATCCCAAATAAAGCAGGAGAGGGAATGCTGCAAGTCTTTCAAAATTCCTGAAATCCCATCAAAAATCCCTCCAGGAATTCCCCAAATCCCCCCGTGCCCCATTCCCGCCCCATTCCCGGCGTTCCCACCTCGCTGCTGGCACATCCCGGCTCACAATCCTCCTCGGGGCCGATGATCTGCGGCCTCCCCGAGCCCTGCCCCAAGAAACACCGGGATCAAACTCTGGGATTGCCTTTGGGATCCCCGGGGGCATTCCTGGAGTTTGCTGGGATTTTCCTGCCCCACCTGATCCGTGGGGGAGCTCCGGGGGCTGCCGGGCTGGGAAAAGCCGGAATTCCGAGACTGGGATCCCTGGGAATGGGAATTTTGGGATCAGGATCCAGCAAAAAATGACTCAAATTCCCAAATTCCTTGGAATTCCCAGGGAAAACTTCCAGAGAAGGAAAAGGAGGAGGGATCATGGATTCTGGGGGGAGCCTTTCCGACCCTCTGGAAGTGTTTCCACCTCTCCTGGGATTTTCCCAAATTTTTCCCATAATTTTCCCCCCCTTCTCCCAAATTTTTCCTGTAACGTTCCCCATCATTTCCCCTACTTTTCCCAGAATTTTCCCAAATTTTCCCTGTAATTCCCCCCCCTTTCCCCCAATTTTCCCAAACTCCTCCCACCCTTTTCCCAGATTTTTCCTGGAATTCCCAGCTCACCTCTCCAGGGCCAGATTCCAGCCCCGCCTCCCCGTCCTGGGAATCCCTGGAGAATCGTCCGGGGAGCTGCGGGGACCCCGAGGCTGAGCCCGGGCCCCGGAAAAGCTCCGACTCCAGGGGCCGGAGCCCCAAATCCTGGGAAAGGGGAAACAGGAATGGGAATCCTGGGAAATGCAGATCTGGGATCCTTCTGGGAATTCCCAGTGCAGGAATTCCTGGGAAATTCAGCTTTGGGAAGCTCTAGGGTGGAAATTCCCCAATTCCCAACAACCCCTACCACCAACCCCCTCCATTCTCATTTTTGGGGAAAATAGGAATCTCCCAGAGCTCGGAAAAGAGCGGGAACGGCTCAGGGATGATCCCGGAATTCCCCAGAACTCCCAAGGTCCCCGAGCTCCCGGAGTACCGTGGATCCCTGGGATTCCTGCAGGATTTTCAGCTGGAGTTGGCTGAGGCGGCGCCGGGCTCCCTCCAGCTGCTCCTCCACGGCCGCGCCCGGGTTCCGCAGCAGCAGCTCCTGGAAACGCTGCCAAGGAGAATCCCCATCCCAGAACATCCCAGAACATCCCAGAACATCCCAAAGCATCCCCAAAATCCCAAACAATCCCAGGGGTTCCGCAGCAGCAGCAGCTCCTGGAAACGCTGCCAAAGAACAATTCCCTGGGGTTCCCATCCCAAAAAAATCCCAGAAATCCCCCCAAAAATCTCAAAAAATAATTTAAAAAACCCAAAAAAACCCACCCACCCCAAAAAATAATTCCCCCAAACTCCCTTGGATTCAAGGATGGGGTTAAAGGGGTTTTTGCAGGGTTTTTCTGGGATTTTCTGGTGTTTTACTGGGATTCTCCCAGAGTTTTCTGGAATTTCTGGGAAAAGTGGGAAAAATGTGAGAAAAGAGGGAAAAAGTGAGGGGGCAAGTGGGGAATGAGGGGAAGGAATGGAAGGAGCAGGGAAGGAGCAGGGAATGAGGGGAAGGAGCAGGGAGGGAGGGGAAGGAGCAGGGAGGGAGGGGAAGGAGCAGGGAATGAGGAGAAGGAGCAGGGAATGAGGGGAAGGAGCAGGGAGGGAGGAGAAGGAGCAGGGAGGGAGGGGAAGGAGCAGGGAGGGAGGGGAAGGAGCAGGGAGGGAGGGGAAGCTGGGGCGTACCTGCAGCTCGGCCTCCTCCTGGCGCAGCATATTCCGCAGGATCTGCGCTGCGTGCCGCTGCACCTCCGGGTCCTGCTCCGGGAGAACGGGAACAACGGGAACGGGGATAACGGGAACGGGGATAACGGGGTTAGCGGGAACGGCCCGGGGGGGTTCCAGGAACCCCACACGGAATTTTGGGATCTCCTGGGGGAGTTTTGCGATCAGCTGGAGGGATTTGGGATCCCCTGCTGGAATTCTGGATTCCCCTCTGGAATTTTGGGTTTCCCTGCTGGAATTTTGAGATTCCCCTCTGGAATTCTGGGATCCCCTCTGGAATTCCGGCTCACCTGCAGCGGCCTGGGCTCGGTGATGCGCTGGGGACATCCCGAGGGTTCCGGCTCCTGCTGGGATCCCGAAATTCCCCCAGATCCAGGGGGAGATCCCAGCAGGGTCAGGGCTACGTAGGCACCGGCTGGAAAAAAAAAATGGGAAATGGGAATGTCAGGAGAAATTCCAGGGAAAACTTAGGATAAAGGGGATGCAAGGAGGATTTGCAGGGCAAATTGACAAGAAAAAATTCCAGGGAAAAAAATCCCAGAGAAAATGAGAGTGAGAAGGATTTCCTGAAAAAAAAAAAGGGATAAAGGGTGAGTGGGATTCCAAAATAAATTTGGGAAAAGAGAGCAAGGAGGAAATCCAGGAGGAAATTTACAGGAAAATGGAGGGAAAGGAATTCCAGGAAGAATTTGGGATGAAGGGTAAGAAGGATTTCCTGAAAAATATAGGGGGAAAAGGGGTGGAAACACTTCCAGGAGGGGTGGAAAATTCCCAAAGGATGGAAAACACACTCCCCTTACCCCAGCTCCACCATTTTCCCATGGAATGGGAAGAGAATTCCCAGGAATTCCAGCCCCGTACTCACACTTGATCAACTTCACCACCTCCAGGTGGGAGCTGTTGGTCACCATCGTCCCGTTCACCTGCAAAAAGCAGGAAAAGGTTGGGAAAAGAACTGGAAAATGAGGATTTTCCTGGGAATTCTCCCAGGAATGTGGGATGGGATTTGGGAATTCTGACCTTGACAATCCGGTCGCCCTCCTGCACTCCCGCCCTCATGGCGGCCCCACCTGGGGACAGAGGCAGAGTAAGGAACACATCCCAGATTTTCCTGGAATACTCCACAGGGATTTTTCCACTCCCTCAACCC
Organism: Cettia cetti; assembly: GCA_013401135.1. Lineage (NCBI taxonomy): Eukaryota > Metazoa > Chordata > Aves > Passeriformes > Sylviidae > Cettia > Cettia cetti. The sequence continues at coordinate 5,865 of VZUI01038704.1, read as the reverse complement.
CAGCCCATCCAATCCTGGAGCAAACCCCCCCAAAACTGGGAACATTCCAGAAGGAAAATCCCATTTTTCCACATTTTCCCCACACTTTTCCCACATTTTTCCTCCATTTCTCCAATGGTTTCTTCGTTTTTTCCATTTTTTTTCCTTTCCCCCATTTTCTGTCTTTCCCCTCACATTTCCTCCCATGTTTTCTCCATTTTCCCACATTTTCCCACATTTTCCCACATTTTCTCCAGCCATTTCCCCCAGTTTTCCCGTTTCCCGTTTTCTCCATTTTCCTGCCATCTTCCCCTCATTGTCCCCATTTCCTCTCCATTGCCCACATTTTCCTGCCACCTTCTCCCTCACATTCCCACCGTTTTCTCCCTCACATTCCCACCATTTTCTCCCTCACATTCCCACCGTTTTCTCCCTCACATTCCCGCCGCTTTCTCCCTCACATTCCCGCCATTTTCTCCCTCACATTCCCACCATTTTCTCCCTCACATTCCCACCATTTTCTCCCTCACATTCCTGCCACTTTCTCCCTCACGTTCCTGTCACCTTCTCCCTCACGTTCCTGTCACCTTCTCCCTCACATTCCCACCATTTTCTCCCTCACATTCCCACCATTTTCTCCCTCACATTCCCACCGTTTTCTCCCTCACATTCCCGCCACTTTCTCCCTCACATTCCCACCATTTTCTCCCTCACATTCCCACCATTTTCTCCCTCACATTCCCGCCACTTTCTCCCTCACGTTCCTGCCATTTTCTCCCTCATGTTCACGCTGTTTTCTCCCCCGGGCTGAGGCTGGGGATGGATGAGGGGATCCCTGGGGATTGTCCAGCCTGGTGTCCAGCCCCGTGTCCAGCCCCATGTCTGGCTGTGTCCCCACCTGGCCGAACGGACTGCACGAGCACGATGCGGTCGCCACTGACGGTGAAGCCGAAGCCATGCTGGTCCCGCTGGATGATCACACAGCGCTGCACCAGCCCTGCGGACACATGGACACGGGGACAACGGGGACAGACACACAGGGACAGACACACGGACACACGGGGACAGAGGGACAGGAGGAAGAGGAGCCAGAGGAGGGAATGAGGCTCTGGAGAACCCCCCGGTTCCAGGGGCTGCAAGGCCTTGGGGTCACTGTCCAGCCTGGACCTCCAGGTCTGCTGGCCACCCACGACCCCGGAGCTCACGGCCCCGAATTCCCAAATCCCGATACTCCAGGAGCAGGGAAGATGTGGAAGCCCAGCCCCGGCCCCGAGTGAGCGCTGAGTGACCATTCCCGGCGTTCCTGCGGAATCCCCACCTGTGGACTCCGAGGTGTCCGAGGGCTGCCGGTGGTGGCCGGGGGACCTTCGCTCCGAAGGGGACTCGCCCAGGGAGGAGGAGAGGCTGCTCAACCTGGGATGAGGAACACAGGGAATCGGGGAATTGGGGAATGGCCGGAGATGAGCCCTGGTCACTCCCAGGATAGCCAGCCACGCTCTCCAGCTGCTCTGGAAAATCCCAATCCATGGAGAGGCAAGTCCAGGCTGTGGCCACCACCAGGAATTCCTTGGACACCTCCAGGGATGGGATCCGGCCCTCCCCGAGCCCCTCCCGGGGCTTCCCAACCCTTTTCCCGTGGAAAACTCATCCCAAATGTCCAACCCTGGCACAGCTCGAGGCCATTCCCTCCTGTCCTGGCCCCGTTCCCTGGGCTCAGAGCCCAAATCCCCCCTGGAGGATCCCAAATACCCCCTGGATCCCCCTTTTCTCCAGGCTGAGCCCCCCCAAGAAAAAAAATCCCAGGAAAAATCCCTCAGGATTTCCCAGCCCCTTTTCCCAGTTTTTCCAGCCCCATTCCCAGCTCCTTTCCCACTCCTCATCCCCTTTTTCCACGAGAGGCCCCAGACCTGGACACTGCCCTGGACATTCCCGGCCAATCCGGAGGAAAATCGGGATTAACCCTCGGGATTATCCCACAGCCGACCCCAGGTCAGCCTCGTCATCCACAACAAAATCCCTTTTTTTTTTTTCTTCCTGCAAAAATCCCCAACTTTTGGGATTCATGGCATTCCCAAGATGTTTTTCCCTCAAAACCACAATTCCAGGAATCCCCCAGATCCCAGCCAGGGGTGATCCAAAGGTATCCAGAGGCTTTTCCTGCCCCACTGGAAGCAGCCGGGGCTTAACCAGGCTATAAAAAAGTCGTTTAATTCGGCTTAATTAAAGCTCCTTAATTGCCTCAGGGGCAGCCAAGCCACGGCAATTCCCACAATTCTCACCATTCCCACAATTCCCATTCAAGAGGAGGGATCCCAGCCCAGTTCCCCCTTCCTGGCTCCCAAAAAATTCCAAATTCCCAAAAAAATTGGAGCTTGAAATGGGTAAACTTGACCAGAATTGCCCCAAAAGCCCCAGTCCTGAGGCCTCATCCACAGCTCCCAGAAAATCCTGAGGTTTGAGGGATTCCCAGAGAAATGCTGGATCTGTTTCCCAGTTTTCCATGGGGTTTTCCAGCTGGGAATTCCAAATTTCTTTTGGGAAGAAAGGCAGTGGTCAGAAATAAGGGAAAATGAGGAATTTTTTTCCCTGTTTTTCCTACTTTAAACTCTCTTTTTCCCCATGTTTTGGTGGGATTTTCCAGCTGAGAGTTCCAAACCGTTGGGAAAGAACTGGGATGGGCTGGCACTGCCTGAAGCCATCCCAAACTTTGGAAAATTTGGATTTTTCCCCTTTTTCCCCTCTGGCTCCATCCCAAGTGTTCCCCGAGGAATGGATGGAATTCCCTGGAATCTGCACCTCTCCGGGGGTGTTTTGCTGCTTTTTTCCAATCAATTCCCACTATTTTCCTTTTTTTCCTCCCTCCCCGCTTGATTCCAAAGAATTTTTGGGAGTTCCCATGCAGCTTCCAGCTCTTCCCAAAATATTTTCCCCTTCCTAGAGCCGGGGGAAAAAAAGGCGGGAAAAATGGGAAAAAAGCTCCTGGTCTGGAAGAATTCTGGGAAATTCCAGCCAAATTTGATCCCAATCCTTCCCCATTCCTTTCAGCTGGAAAATTCCAGGAAAACGTAGGAAAAATCAGGGTTTGAACTGGAAAAACGGGACAAAAATCCTATTTTCCAACTCTTATGACCGCTGAATTCCCTCCACGCCATGGTTTTCCGTGGACAAAACGGAATTCCGGGGGCAGCTTGGAGGTCCTGGCAGGCTTTCCCAAAGATTCCCAAGTTTTATGGAGCAGGATGTGGGGAATATTGCAGGATAAGGACGCAATTCCCACCTTTTCCCTGAGTCCCAAACCTTTCCAAGCTTTTCCCAATCCCTGCCAGTCGTTTCCATCTTTTCTTTTTTGGGGGATCTCCCACAGGAAACCCGGGCTCTGCGAGGAGCCAGGATTCCCAAATTCCCCCAAATCATCCTGAATCCTTCTCCCTCGGAAAATCGGGGATGTGGGAACGGCTTTGCTTCCCAACTTCACAAAAACTTCGGCATCTCAGGGAATTTCCTCCCCCCACATTCCCACGGTGGCCGCTGGGTTCTGGGAGGAATTCCGGGAGTTTGGATCCCGCTGGAATTTCTCCTCGAATTTGCAACATTTGCTTCCCTCCCTGCCGGGGGCTGCGGCTCCGCTGCTTTCCCTGGAGAAACACCAGGAGAAAACTTGCAGAGATGGGAGAAAAATGGGAAATCTTTTTCCCATTTCTCCTGCTTTAAACCCTGGTTTATCCCAGGTTTCCATGGGATTTTCCAGCTTGGAATTCCAAGCCCACTGTGGGAAGGGACAGGAAGGGATCCCAATGGGACCACACCGCCCGCAGAGACCCCAAAGATGGGAAAATGGGATTTTTTTTCTGGGTATTTTTGGTTTGGGTTTTTTTTTCAGGAATTCTCCACGGGCATTCTCCAGGAAGCCGCTCCCAATTCCAGCTCCAAGGATTCCCAGCAGGGTAATGATTAACGGGAGCCACTCCTGGAAAAGTGGGAAGCGGCAGAGCTGGTTTGGCCAGGAATTCCGGATCCTGGGAATTCCCTGGCCCGGGGGGATCCTTTTTCCCATTCCCTGGGAAAGGGAATCCACGGAATTCTGTGGCTGGGAGGGATCCCAAAATTCCTGGGACAAAGGAGGGAAACTTTTCCCTATCCCAGGGGATGGAATTGGGCACTTCCAGGGGTGGGGAATCCATGGAATAACCAGGGCCAGGACCCAGGATTTATCCCTAAAATCCCAAATAAAGCAGGACAGGGAATCCTGGAATTGTTTGGGATCGAAAAGATCCTTAAATCCCAAATAATCCCACCCTAATTCCAAGGGCAGGGGCATTCCCACTATCCCAGGGATGGGGAATCCATGGAAAAACCTGGGATAGGATCCAGGATTGAGCCCTAAAATCCCAAATAAACCAGCACAAGGAATCTTGGAATAATTTGGGATGGAGTGGGGAAAAAAATGGGAATTCAGTGGGAAAATGATCCCCGAAATTCCCGGGATCTGCTTCTTTCCCAGGGCCCCAAATTCCTCATTTTCCATCCAAATCCATGTGGGAAAGATGCCATGGCTGGAGCAGAGATCCCAATCCAGGAATCCCCAGCTAAATTCCTGAATTTATCCCAAAAAAACCTCCAGGGTTTTCCAAGCAGTTAACCCACACAAAATTCCTGAAATCACCCCCAAAACAAATGGGTTTTTCCCGGGATTTATCCCACAAAAAAAACAAAAAACAAACGAAAAAACCCCCACCCAAATTTGGCTTAAAATGGACTAAAATAAACCGGGGAAAAGCCAATTCCCAGTGGCAGATATTGGAAATATCCCAAAAATCAGAATGGTTTGGGATAATCCCTCCCCCCACACTCCCAAAATCCAGGAGTTTTACCCCCAAACGCTGCTTCTCTGAGGGATTTAGGGAAATATGGGAAGGGCTGAGCTCTCCCCATTTCCAAAATCCCAGAATTTTATCCCAAAATACTGCAGGGATGGGGTGGGGAGTCCAGGGCTGGGCTAAGCCCCCCCAAAATCCCAGAATTTTACCCCAAAATACTGCACAGATGGGGTGGGGCAGGCTGAACTCCACTAGAACTCCCCAAATCCCAGAATTTCACCCCAAAACACGCAGGGACAGGATGGGGGCTCCACCCCGATCCAAACTCCCTCCTCTGAACCCCAGAGCCCCAAAATGTCAGTTTCACTCCAAAATCACAGAATTTCACCCCCAAATCCCGGAGTTTCAACCCAAAATCCCAGATTTTCACCCCAAATCTCTGCTTTTCCCTGAGGAATGGCGTGAGCACTCCAGCACGAGCTGAGCCCCCCCTCCCTGAATCCTCAGATCCCAGAATTTTACCCCAAAACACGGCGGGGATGGGGTGTGAGGTCCGGGACGACCTGAGCCCACTCCCTGAGCCCCCAAACGCCCAAAATCTCAGAATTTCACCCCAAAACACGGCAGGGACAGGGTGCGGGATCCAGGATGAGCTGAGCCCGCTTTCCCCCGAGCTCCAGAGCCCCCAAAATCCCAGAATTTCACCCCAAATCGCCACTTTTCCCCCAAGAGACGGGGCGGGAGGTCCGGACCGGGCTGAGCCCCCTCCCTGAAACCCTAAACCCCCAAAATCTCAGCATTTCACCCCAAAATCCCAGAGTTTCACCCCAAAACACTGCAGGGACGGGGTGTAAGGTCCGGGACGAGCTAAGACCCCTCCTCTAAACCCCAAAATCTCAGAATTTCACCGCAAATCTCTGCTTTTCCCCGAGGAATGGGGTGAGCGCTCCCGCACGAGCTGAACCTCCTCCCTGAGCCCCTCAAATCCCAGAATTTCACCCCAACATCCCAGGGTTTCACCCCAAAATCCCAGAATTTCTCCTCAAATCCCCGCTCCCCCCCCCCCCCC
>VZUI01038696.1:0-43114 GCA_013401135.1 Cettia cetti | reverse complement strand
AAACACACACACACACACAAAAAAAAAAAAAAAGCCCCATGGTGGGTTTATCTATTTTCCCATTCTTCAGCTTTTATATAAAAGCTAAAATACATGTCTGGATTGTTGCGATTATCAGATCTGCTATTACCTCCCACTGATGCATTCCCAGCTTCAGAAATGGACAGCCTACAATCACAACTGAAAACATCGCTACTGTTTCTGTTTCATTAAAGCAATATTCATAGAACTTTGAGAGATCCTTGTGCATTTAATGAACATTAATAATAAATAATATAATAAAGAGGTTAAACTGTTTTCTTGATGAAGCCCATAAAATACAGTAGAATCATGAAAACAAACTAAATTTAACAATGTGTTTGAATAATTTAAGGGAAAAAATAACTAAATATGCGGAGGTGTGCATTTTGATGGTCATGAAATACTACCCTCTCTAGTGTATTAATGTGCATTATGTGGGTTCTAACTCTTAATTACTGGTACATGTGTGTGAAAACGTGTTTGTGAAAGGTATTCTAAGACGAAAATATATATTTGCAGGTCACCTTTGAGCAAATCCTTTTGAATGTTTGAAGACAAAAGCTGCAATGTCATAATCCTTGAAAAAATTTATCAGCTTCTTTAGTGTATCATGTTATCCTATTAAATCCATCATATATGGACTTCTCTTAAAGAACAAGATGAGCACAGACACTAGAGGCTAGTGAGTACTGCACTACAGCAGCTAAAAGTCTCTTAAAGTACTTCAGAAGGACAAGCAGAAGAGCTTATTTTGTATCTGGGCGCTTTTTTTTCTTCAAGGTGCAGAATGAACAAATATATGGTCTTTTTAAGCACCAATTGTTCATATAAGGTTAAATATGTGGTAAAAATAGGAACATATATTTCAATAATAATACTCAATTTAAATGAAAATAGTAATGAAAACATTAATGAGAGACATGGACTTCTGGTCTTCAGTGTGCAATTCATTTTGTAATAAAAGCAAGTCTACCCACAGTTGAAGTCTTATAGTCAACAGTAAAAAACTAGCATAATCTGCTTGCAAATCACATTTGTTTCCAACTTTTACCTAATGTTCTCAGACACAAAAGCACAGATTAGTACAAGTAAGGAAAAAAAATTCAGTGTTTTTGAACTTTCTTTTGTCATTCATCTGGCAGCACCCTGCTGGAGTTTGTCTGGTTTCTGTAATGCAATAAAATTTCCTTTTCCCCATTGTTTGTGTAATTCTTTCACAGACAAAAAGGAAAAAAAAGTTGAAGAAGGAATGTTTTAAGCTAAATCAGTAGTCCCCACATTCCATCATTTCTAAGGAAGCCATTCCATTTGATTGATTCACTAGGATGAATATGATTCTATATGTACTAATAGAGTACTGTTATCCTTGGATCTCCATGTATGCAGTAAAAGGCAGCTGAGGGAGTGGTACATTTGCAGCAGTAGGATGAAGTGAAATGATGTCTCAGAGTCCTTGGAGAGGTTAGACTTGAAGAGAAGTAATGAAATAATGCAAAGGTCCAGCAAGAATAGGAAGAGATCACCAAGAAAACAACAATGTAGGAGTGAGGCAAAAAAGTGGAAGCAATGACCTGGGACAAGAGAAGGAAGATCCACTGGGTAAGTAATAAAATGAGTCAGACACGGCAGGAAAAGGAACTCAGCTGAACTTAGATGAGTTGAAATTGTAGACTCAGGCAGCAAGAAAAAAGAGGGTTTGTGAAAAATGATTGTGAATGCAAAGTATTCATCTGTACCATAAATGTAGGAACTAAATAAGCCTAGTAGAATAGTGATGGGCAGAGTGTCTCAGACTTTTACATGATGTAAAAAAGAAATAGCTCTGCACATACTGATGTCTACATTCACAGCAGCCTTTAAAGTATTTCTCTGAAGGGGGCTCAGAACTCTTGTAAACACTGATTATATAGAGATGCCAAATGGGTAGTGCATGCCCAAACTAATTATTCACAAGTAAATGAGTTGACATTATTTTTTCAAAGCAGAAAGAGAGAAATCCCTCCTTTATGAGAGATAAGTAAGGTGGGGAAAATTTTTTGAAGAGAGTTGAGAGCGCGGAAATATTAAGTGAATTAAACTGGCACCATTCTTGCAAATAAAAGAAGTTTTAAAAAAATCAATCACAAATATCTTTATTCTGGGGTGTTCCAGCCCTGACCTTTTCTTATGATTCTCATCATTACATGGGTATTTATTCCATGGTGACAATGTCTAGAATCTGCAATGCAAGAAGATTCTTTACAAAATGGTAGATTATGAGAACTTTTTCTTTCCCTAAAGGAGTTTTTAATGTGATTGTCACTGTGTTTTTTATTCTCAGTAGTCCATAAGCCAAAACAATCTCTACAACTCTACCTGGGCCTGGATATATCATAAACATATCAGTGATGTTCCTGTTTCTCATTTTTACTGTTACTTCACAGATAAAGCTCACTGAGGAACTACTGGGATTTGTGATATTGATATGAAAGAAGAAAATGAGGTGTAAAATGTTAATAAAATATAGCTCTAGTAATTGGAACAAATGATGAACTGTGAACACCAACACCTCCCACTCTTGGAGTCTGTATGGCTGTTTTGATATGATGAAACATAGTAAAGAGGCAAAGAAACCAAATGAGGTAATTTAATCTACAAAAAAAGGCCTTGAAATTGATTATCCTGATCTGTCATCCAAATATAACAATGTAGGTTTTTTATTGTCCTACAGAGTAGCAGTGCAGTATAAAAATTAACTCAAAAAATTTCCTTATCTTTCAGAAACTGTGCCTTCCCTGTCTTCAGTGGCTTTAACTGCTTTTTTCCTCCAATCAAGTCAGCATTTTTTTAATGAACATATTAGTGAAAAGTTATATTTGGGATGTTATCACAAACTCTGAGAAAATTTGGACTATTTTAGACCAAAAACTAATTCAGATAAAAGTAATCTGCTACAGAGGTGGAGTTAGGGGTGGGTACTGGGAAGTTTGAAATATACTCTCCAGACTCATAATTCTGTTTTTTCTACCTGATCCATATGTTACTTTCCTCCTCCTGTAGCATAGAAGTACATTCTGAGAGTCTTCTTGCAGAAATGTTATGTAACTAACATTTTGCTTAATTTTTTACTTTCTCTCACAATTTTTTCAATATTAAAAAAGGGAAGATTAAAACCGTACTCTAAAAGATTTTTTGGTTCCACTGAAAATAATTTCAGTTTATTGAAAACAATCCTGAAATAGTTTGTTTCTTAATATTGGCTCGATGTCTTAAAGTCATGCCCTAAAAACATATCCAAGCAAGATTTGAAAAAAAAGTGCATTTAGAATGATATCTGCAATTAGCTGTGTAGAAGTCACACATTTCTCTTCTCCCTTTCCAAAAAGAAAATATGGGAAGGTATCATACACAATAGTGATTGCACAAATAAGGCCACTTATGAAGTGACAATTTAGGACATCACTTTTGTAGCTAGTTTCTTCTGTTTGGATTTTGTTTAGATTTCATTCCCTTGAATTCAGTGACCAATGAAGATGTTTTTTCTACAGATAAAATTAACAGCTTCATTAAAAAATTGTTTCAGGAAGTAACCAAGTTGAATGGCACAAAACAATTCAGAATGTGAACTGACATCAGCTGAAGGGTATAAAAAAAATTGATTGAATCTCTGATATTTTAGATTACAAATTCTATTGAAAAAGATTAAATTAAACTAACATTGAGATAAAATCTCCTGTTTGCACCCCACCTTAAGGCATGATCATTGAATAGCTCTGCAGTGAAAGAAAATTGTGAAGTTCTATTAAAAAATTTTGTACTTGAAGATCACTTTTAATTCATGTTTATTCCAAAAAAACGAAGACAAAAATCCTTTCTGTAACAGTCTGTTGAAAGATTTTTTTTTTCCTTTTATTTTCCCCTTAGAGAACACAAACTGAAAATCACCATGTGTGATTGCATAAATTATTTTAAGCACACAAAAATATGTAGGGAATATTTATTCTTCTATTGTTGCATGAAGTTTCAAATTTATTAGCAATTGCAGATTTATAATCATCACAGAACTAAGCAGATAAAGAGAGATTTGTTTTTACAACAAACTTTCCCTCAATTTCAATTAAACCTTTTTACAAAAGTATTGAACTGTAATGACCAATTCTTAATTTGTGAGTTGTGTAACTACTGTATGATTAGAACAACAGAAGTTCTTTCTTCTGCAATATAAATATTTTTTTAGATCTATCAAAATATTTTAAAATATTCACTTTAACCAAAAAGCATATGTGTCTGATGACAGATGGATCAGAAAAACTCATTTAAATTAAAATCTGGATCCATTTTAAACAGTCAGAAGCCAACAACTGGAGGATATTTTTTGGTGTCTTGTTTGAAAAGATTTGGTGATATCAGCTTAATTTTTGTAAATGATAGACTACATCATATGATTACTAACAAGAACTCTCAGTTAAATTTATGAGGCAACAGGATTAGAAACAGGTGTCTGTTTCAGCCCTGGAAATGATCCTGCAAATTGACATAGAGTGGTTGTACTCTTTAACCTAATTTGCCATCATGAATGCATTTTATCCTAAGTTTTATTGATCATTAGACAGCATATAACATTAGCTCTTTTTTTTCAAGTTTGTCTTCCTGAATATTTTTACTCCATTTTAATCTTGGTTTACCTCTGTACTTTCATCTCTCTTCCTCTTAACAGAGAATGCCATTTCTTGGTCTAAAATAGAGAACTAAGACAACTTTATAAGTTACTTTATCTAGAAAATGTGTCCTAGTTTATCCCAGCTCAACATCAGACTAAGAGCAGGGCACAGGACAAACACCAGACTCTATCATCTTTGGAAAGAAAACGTGAGGGCACAACCTAGATAAAAACAAGGTCATGTCCTATCAAAGCCTTTAATTTATTGATTGCAAATACATGATATGTTCTTAGAGGATTTGACTTGTTATTTATATTATATTATACACTTATAATAAAATACTTGCTGTCTCACAAGAAGCAAAAACTTACCTTTGGCAAGTAATAACTGAATCCTGGATATATATTTTCCAGCTCCAGTCTTATAGATTTTATTTCAAAGAAACTGAGAAGTAATACCATATAAAAATGTTTTAATGTTTGTAAATACATGAGTTTATTTTAGATCATTCTAATAAAAGATATAAGATAGACAACATATTAAACATATCAAATTAAAGAAATACTTCAATAAACTGTGTGATATTCTACTAAAAAGCAATTGGAAAATAGCATAATTAAAAATACTTGCAAGCCCCCAAAGCCTGGTATTAAGACCAAGATCCCTGGAATTACAGCCTTAACCACCTTCATTAAGTTTTAGCTGATAAATAGAAAAAACCCCAAACTTATAAGCACATGTATGATAAAAAACTGGGCAGTCACCAGCATCTTGGAAGCACTGAAGTGTTAAACTAACCTCATCTATAACAGCAGATGTAGGACTGGAAAAAGCAGCCAAAAGATAGACCTTGACTAAGAGACAATAAAATGAGCTTCTTATGAGTTTACCATGTGATGCACTAAAACATGATCATGATATTGCAAAATAATATAAGAATAATTAATCTGTCACATGCAAAGACCTATTATCATTTAATACATTTCCATTTGCACCAAATGATGTTTGGAATATTCTCATTAATATATCCATCAATTAAATACTTAATGAAAAATTAATGGAAAATAAATTATTTCTATGTCCAAACAGATTGAACCAATAAGGAAGGGCATACTTTGAATAAATAACAGGAAAACAGAATTGCAACTGATAAGATGATTAATCATGAGACTTAATTGGAAGAGAATGTACTACATGCAGCATCAAAGAAACAATTGCCAGTACAGGTGAAGGTATATTTCCTTGTATTAGTCAAAGAAAATAGACTAGATGGCCTATTGAGGATCCTTTTAGATCATTCTATTAGAGAATTTCAGACCAAATCTGGGAGAATAATTACTAACATTTGTATTTTTACGTACAATGTTAGTGTCACTAGTTCTACTTCTTTTCTTGTTCTTTTGTGCCACCAGTTCTTCATATTGTTGCTTTTGCAGCAATGAGGATTAGTGCTTATGAAGGAACATCCCCAGCCATCCTTTTAGTTCCCATCTCTGAACCCTTTGTCCCAGAATGTGTCTAATGTCTTTTTGAGCCTGCTAATATATTTTCTGTCTCCACGGCCTGCTGTGGCAGCACATTTCAGAAGGTCAGTACCTGCTGAGCGCATCATTGAGGCTGTTTTGAGCTATTCTCCTGTAAGCTTCATTGTGTGTCCCTGGTTTTGATATTTTATTATTTAGTGACCCTTTAGTGAAGGATCTGTCTTCAGGTAATCCTCTGACTGGATGTTTTTTGCAAACACAGGCACATCCTGTCAGCCTTTTTCTTACCAAATAGACACAATCAAGTCAATGATTTCAGAGAGCTGGGAATGCAGGTTTCAAGATCTGCCAGTTCCAAGTTCATGATTGAGGTCGAGTTGTTTTTCCATAAAGTTTCCTTATGTTCACTTTTATGAAGGTGATCTGCCACCTTTCTACCTTCTGTCTCAGTTTTGTGAGGTTCATCTGTAGTTCTTTCACAGTGATACTTTTGACAAACTGAAAAAAGCTTAAAGGATCATCCGTGACTGTTCTTCAGGTTACTGGTGAAGTCACTGAACAAAGTTCATACTGACAGTTCTCCTGAGGGAACCCCCTTTAGAGAGAGATAATTATGTCCTAACCCTTTGCATCCCATCTTTTAATCAACTTGAGTCCACTGGAGGATCTTCCTCCAATCACCTGAGATTATTTTCCCTTTAGCAACTTTTTATATGGGATCTTCTGAAATGCTTCTAAAAATAATTTATGCCCACATAATCCCCTTCATAAACTTTGGCTCCGCAACTCTACAGACACTGTAGTGATTCTAAAACTTTAGTTTATTACAGATTCTTCTGTCAAACCAGCGGCAAAAGTCAGTTGCTGATCTCTACTTTAGCGAATCCTGTCCTTGGCAGCTTCTACAGAGTTAATGACATCAATGTCAAAGTCCTCTGGTGGTGGCTGTTTGCAAAGCTAGGTCATACACTTTGTCTAGCTTTGTATTTGAAATATTTCAGAGCTCTTGACTGAATGCCATCTGTTTTTGTTGATTTCTTGACATCTGACTCATCTAGATGACATAATAGTTCCTGTATATTTACTTCAATCTGATCCAACTTCTCTGACCTCTCTGCTTCAGAGAAAGTAAAGGTCAGTTGTTGGTCCTGATCCACACCTTCAACCAAGATTAAGTCTGAAATAAATAGATTACTTATAATTTTAGTTATGGCCTTATCAACTGGCATATACACTTTATGCCAAGCATCCTCACCAATTCCCTATGTGGTTTCCTGCTTTTGATGTGTTTAGAGTACTGTTTTGCTGTCAATTTGATGATGCTTTGCAAAATTTTAGTTCTGGCCTTTCTGGTTTAGGTCTCTAAATTTTCTCTTTACATTTGAATTATTGTTTATATACATATTTCTCTTTTCCCTATTTGACCAAGCTCTCCAACTTTTTTAGAGGTCAAACTATTAGCTGCAACAGTCCCATTAACTTTCCCAGGAAGATGTGCAAGGAAGCCTTGGACCACTTTGATTTCTTTTTGAATTATAACACATAGTCTAACTGGTCTTCTAACTGAGTATTTATAGCAGCCTTCATTTGAGCAACTTCATTCTGTCTTTAAAAATTTCTCATTCTTTACAGTTCCATTTCTTGAAATCAAGTATCAATTTGTGTGATTTATCTCTCTCCCACTGCAGTCTTAAAAATAGTTGCACTGTGGTTTTATTAGAGACCAGCTCTCCAAATGATTCTTCTTGGCTCAGGTCCTTTGCATCTTTCAGGTAAAGAATTCAAAATAGTCTGTTTTTCTATGAGCTCTAAGACTGGTTATTGCAGTAATCATTTATGGATTACTGATTTTTTAATCTCTGCATCATACCCTCATAATCCATTGACTGAGTCTACTGAGATGGCTGCAGCCATCAGGACAAGACACATCCATTACAACCTCCACCAGTGGTTATTACTTGAACAGGTTATGGGAAATGAAGCTGCTGTTGTGGAGAAGGGCACAGTGTGTCAACCATTAACATTTCTAAACAAAACAAAATCAAATGTAAATATGAAGAGTTTTGTGAACACTGTAAAGTAAAAGATAACAGAATACATTAGGTGGATGAAAGGAACATTCAGGAATTTGTGAACAATATTGCACATTCCCAAACTCTGTTGGAAGAATAAACTCTCAAATCAGAAAGTCATTTTGTTAAATTTTCTCAGGAAACATCAATAATTTCTTTAAAAGACTATTTTTAACACTAACCTGATATTACAATGAAGTGAAATATTTTCAAAAGTGCTAAAAGATTTACCAGTAGCCATAAATTAGGTAATTTTTTTCAATGTAATGAGGTGTATTTTTTAGAAAATGTACACTTAGATCAATCCAGAACTGGATTACATCCATATTTTCAAGATAATGTGTTATGCTTTAAAAACAGACAAGATGTGATAAGAATAGTTTTCACAGTTATATGCAACTTGACCATTTTTTAGTTTTTCTCTTCTGAGAGGTGAAGACAGGCTTAATTATTAAAAGTAATGATTTTTAAGAAAAGCTAAGAAGATCATTTTTCAAGGTGTCTGAAAAAGTTTTGTCTTTTTTAAAGGCTGGATCAATACTGCCCTTCTCTTGATGCCAACTTTATTACTCCTTTTCACTTTATAACTTCTATTTATACAGAGTCCTTTGGGTCCTAAACTTCTTTTTCTGCATGTCTAGCTGCTTGTTATAAAACCTTTCTCTTTCAGTACTTTGACAGCACATCAACCAACAAATCTCACTTGTGACAAACTCTAATGATTGAAGCACATATCTTGATTCCTCTCAGTACCTCAACACATTTCTGATTCAATACAGACTTTACTGTTATTAGCTCATCTTGCCTTTTACTGTCTCTTTTCATCCATCAATCATAAAATACGTGTCACTTCTCGAACCATCAGATTGGAAAAGCTGGAGGAGAGGGTGTGTGGGGCAAGAAGAGCAATACCTTTTCAATATGCTAGCTTAGAAAATACTTTTTTTTTTTAATTGGTCAGTCTTTTACCACAAGATCTTTATGCTAATTTTATTATTACTTGTGAAAACTATGGAATAGAAATTCTCTTATAAAATAACCTACCATTACACCTGTGTCTATCCAAATACTGGAAGTGCTAGCATAGCAATTCTGTACTTACAAATGTCCTTATTCACCTTTTCTGGTAGATTTTACAGCTCATCGGGGTCATTTCTTTCACCATGTAGTTGCATCAAACATGACAGTTACAACAACCCCAACTTTAAAGAAGGTCATAAGCAGAATTATTTCAGTGCAAGTAATTACACTGAACATTCAGCCATTTTATTATTGGCTTGGTTCTTTTTTCTTCTCTGTTTTAATATTATATTGATACCAAACTATATGCAGCCATGTCAGTTCTGTTCTGTGCTTGCATATATATACTGAACTAACACTGAACAAGATTTGAAGGGGCAGAGTATTTCCACATGAATGTTTCAAGGAAGGAAGAGATGCTGAAGGATATTTGACAGTTTAAGCTTTTAATAGCTATTCTCAATGTCTGCTTTATGGGAAGAGTTGAGCTGGACAAAAGTCAATGGATCTACCAGGATCCATTAACCCAGCAAACTACAAATATTTTTGTTAGAAACTGAAGCTAAGAGAAAGAAAAAAAGGCAAGGGACACATCATTCAGAGTTTTTGGCTTAAAGACCAAGTGAGGACTGGACAGTTGGAAACCATGATCCACATCATACAATTATATTTAAAAATTAATGAAGTTCATACACTCATTCTCTGTATATCAGTTTTTCACAGAAAATCCAAACTGAAAAATATGGTTGTGATGTTTAGAGACAAGGAATTTCATTAAACTAGTTAAAAACTAAGTTTTTCTTCCTCTTTTTTTTCAAACAGATAAAAAATTAGAGTTTTCATTCACAGTTATGGATTTTGTTAACTATAGTGAATATTTTTTAACAATATGGCCTCGTGGCAAAGAAGACCCACAGCCTCCCAGACTACATCAGAAAAAGTAATGCCAGTGGGTGTTCCTGCCAGAGGTGTTCCTTCCCTCTGCTCAGTGTTGGTAGAAGAATAAGCTGAGAGAGCTGGAATTGTTTCATTTAGGCAAAAGGGTCAGGAGGAGCTTCTCCTTAAATAAATAAATAAATAAATAAATAAATAAATAAATAAATAACTGAGCAAGCTGTCCTACCTGATGTGACTTCAAAGAGGGACGTTGGGCTAAGTAATATTCAGGGATCCCCTCAAACTCAACCATTGTATAGATGCCATATTCCAAATACAATTGTGAGTTAAAAATGTATTTGCAATTGCTTTATAAAGTGGACTTGAAGAAAGATTTTCTCTATACAGTGAGATGATAGTAGGCATCACAGAATTCTTTGAATATATTTGTTCCCCAAGAGGTAGAAAATATATTACTTGTATGTATGTACATATATATGTGTGTGTGTGCCTATGTAATTATAGATATGCAATTGGATGAGGAGAGAACAAAATATTACAAGTGTTATTTGTCACCAGACCTCCTGTGCATAAAACAAATGGGCAGTCAGATAATATTAGTACCATTAAGCTTCACATTCAAAAGAAAAACAAAGTAAATAACATATTTTTTAAAGCAGAGCAGGTCACTAAGACACCACAGAAGAATTTTTCTTTTTGCTTGCAAAGTTCAAGATCAACATCATAATTTATTTGTCTGACCTCCCAAGAGAGTTTTTGTTGGGGGAATTCTCCAAAATAATGCATTCTGAGCACTCTAAAGCAATGTCTGCAGTGCAGTTTTCTGAGATAGACCTTTGTATTTTGCAAAATAGTAGTAATCTATTAACATCAGTGGAATGCTGCATACATGCAGCGTTCTACACTGATGAATGAAATACTGGACTAGTGCCATGAGATTTCTTATTTTGCAGTTTTTAGAGAAAACTCTGTGTATTTTAAATGTGGCCCATAGTTAATCTACTCTTCTGGAAACAAAAAACAACATTTAGCATTTTTGGAGAAAAAATTATCCAAATTGTACTGTACAACAGAGAGATGTAGGGGATATTTCTTTAAAGAAATACTGCTCAACTTCTCTAATTGCAGAATATAATCAACCCCAAATGCAGAAGTAGTTTGGACTTCCTAAACATGGGTACTCTCGTTATAAGTGGACTAAACTTCTTCATTTAGGCTTTCACTTTCTCTCAATTTATAAGCTAGTAGCAGAATAATCCTGCCTTGTGAACATGCACTCTTTCTTTTATTTTATCAACTTTTATCATTGTGCCCTACACTGGCCTGTTGAAACCTGCAAGCTGGGACTGGACCAGGGTATGAAATAATTCATAGATTCTCCTTAAGGTTTGGATGCCTTCTCTGAAGATCAAGTAGCTTATACTATAAGACATTTGTTTTTCAAAAAATATATAATTTATTTATCATCAGTGTACGGCTTTTATATACCACCATAGTCACTAATAAATTGCTAATAAATTAATGAAATTTAGATTTAAATTGACAAAGAGGAATACTCAGGAACAATACTGAATTAATTTCAAGACTAATATTCACACAATTTCTACTTGGTAAAAGCCCGTCAGTCAAATTTCTAATACAGTTGATACTTGCTAGAATTTTATCCTATTGTCTCCACTTTATGTCTTTACATAGATGCCTGGCTGCAAAAAAGCTGTGTTTCAAACTGTCTCACACATTGGTATAGATAATTTTTAAAAAATTTTTTTGGTCCCATTAGGGTGAAAGGAGCAATTTCGTAAGTTTTGGGGGTTTTAGGTTTTTTAATGTGTATGATAACAGGCCTTTGAGATTTGTAATTTATTATTCATTTAACAAAGTGTGTTGAAACATATTTCTGAAAGTCATTTGAATAACATTAAGTTGTTTCAACATCTCAGGTATATTCCATACATCTTAAAGCATTCCACTGAAGATTTACAAATTGCCTGTGAAAGAAGATTTAGGAGAACTGTATTTAAGTAACATGAAAACTCTATCTCACACTGAAAAATTAAAGATTGAGCTATGCTGCATGTATAACTTCTGTGTAGAATAGGTCTTTTGTTATTTTTTTTATTCAAACCACGAATTCAGTATATGGCTTATATTTTAAATGGTTTTTACTGATTCATACCCAAACACTTAAAACTGTTCATACATTTATAATACATGATTAGAAAGAGTTTAGAGTTTAGGTCCATGGGCTTTGTTGTATTAAAGGGGAACATTTTATCTGTAGAAATATATGGCAGTGTACAGCAGTATTAATTATTCCATTCAGCTTCAGTGAACAAAAAGGTATTGATCTACCTGGAAACAAACCACTGCTTCTCCTGCCGTTCACCTCTGACAGAACTGTCTGACATTCAAATTTTTTTTTTTTTTTAATTTTTAATCCATTTTTAAAGGATCAGGTTGAAAACACATACAAAAAAGCATGCATACTTTGTTTTGTATCTACACCACTGAATGAATACTTTAGGATTAATGTTTCCTTAACACGGGAGCTTGACTATGGAGAGCAAGCCTAAACATAGCACATTGTAGAAGAGGATTGAATTACATCTGCAGTGAAGTTGCTGAAAATAAAAATCAGAAAAGTTTAAGGTTTGTGACACTAAAGCAGTGTTCCCCAAGAGAAAGTAATGGACAAATGCAAAGAGTAGATTAAGTTAACTCAGGAAGAAGTGCATTGAGAAAGCCATTTCCACCTAGCCACTGTGCATTCAAAAGCCACGAGCCAGAACACAGAGCCAAACCTCAGCTATGCAGAAAAGGACCAGGAAAAATAATCTATAATTAGTTCCCAAACACAGTGTAGATCATAGTTAACCACTTCTGAAATCAACTGACTGTTCCACACTATTGCAAAAGGATTTTTGATGAAGATCTGAAACAAAAAAGACACAGGAAAGTATAAAGAAAGATTCTGATCTGCAGTAGCAGCTTGTATCATGAAGGTTATCTCAAACTGTAACAGAAAGTGAGACTTTGTCCTTTTTATGTGCTGCCCTGGATGCATTGGTCCCTGAGGGAAACAGGAAGACATTTATGCCAAATCTGGAAGCAAAGAATGCTTGTGCATAAAACAGGAGCCAAACAATTCAACAAGAGGACAACCTTCTTGCCAGCTTTTTTCTAGTCACATTGGCAGGGTCAAGATCTGCAGAATGTAAGTTATTGTTTTTATTTTGTTTTGAATTATTAATCTATGAGTAGATTTAAAATATATTGAATACTTTCTCATACGCTTCATGGCAACAATTTTACATTTAACAAATACAAAAGAGTCTATTTTATTTGTGACATCAACATTGTCATTTTTTTCTTATTTCTTCCCAATATAAATATAAGTTATAAAAAGAAGTAGTTTTATTTTTTATGTATCTACTGCTTCTGTTCTAATGCACCTATCTAAGCCTTTTGTGCACAAGCTCTGAAAACATCACAGAAAACAGACAGGTGTATCATTTAAAGAAATTTGCTTAAGAAGGAATTTTGGTGAGGTGTTGGGGAGCAACAGAGAGGATTAATAATTTACTTTTATTCTATGACATAATTTATTTTTTTCATAGGGACATGTTGATTTTCTTCTGTTTCCTGTAAATATTAACATTTTAAACAATATATCCAACAGCTAAAACCTCCTTTTATTATAAATAGAAAAGAATGTATTCATGTGTGTATTTATGTACAGATACATGGGAGAAAGATCTCTCATACTTCTACTGAACTATATGGAAATCAGTATGATCACCATGTCTCTTATTCACACAGGAAGCTTAATGATCTTGAAGTGTGTACCTTTACCAGATAAGAGGGGAAAGAATGATCATATTGCTGCTGTTGTTTTATGTGGCTGTTTCAATGCATGGCCTAGAGCTCATTTGTTAATGACCATGCAAATATGCAGCACATTTGTAAAAATTAAATTATTTTTCCTCATGCATATTTATGTATGCATGTGTATTTTGGAACTCATTAAAGCAGTTTACAAAAGATTCTTTAACAAGCATCCCACTTTTAGCATTGTCCTGGAAATACATTTGGTAAGGGCAAAATTCAGGAATATACTTATCCATCCCTGGCTTTAAACATCTAAACAATCACTTTAATTTCTCATCACATACTTGGAATGACATCCTCAAAATCAGACTTGGAGTTAGGTGCATTTCTGGATTCTTGCACAGAGAGAACCAAGTTCAGCCACTTCATAAAACTGATGCTTCATATTGCAAAAACATAGATAATGCATTGTGAGTTAACCCTTAGCTAAGCACCCACAGTGCTGCTCACTCAACCACTGCAACTCCAGTGGGATGGGGGACAAAACAAGAAGTGTAATCATGTGAAAATTCGAGTTGAAACAAAAAACAGATTATTAAGTGAAGAGAAACAAACGTGATGCAAAGGCAAGCACTCACCACCTCATGCAGATTGACACCCTGCAAATCTCTGAAAAAGGACCACCTTGGAAGCCAAAACTCTTCTCTGCTTATTCCTCCGTCCATTCTTATTGCTGAGCATGACATTATAGTGTATGGTATATTCCTTAATCCAGCTGGAGTCAGCTTCTTAGCTGTGTGTGCTTTCAGCTACTTGCCCATCCCCAGTCTATTCACAGTGTGGAAAGTAGGGTGCAGAGTGGGAAAATGATACACATTAGTGTTATTAACACTGTTTAGCCACAAACCCAAAGCACAGCATTGTATGGGGCTGCTGTGAAAATTATTAAATCCACTAAAGCCACAGTTACTACACAGAGGAACTGTCTACATTTTACTTTTTAAAAAAATGTTTGACTGTAAAAAATAATATCTGCATGAATTACTGTGTAAGAATTACTCATAAATACAGTGACAAACAACTTCTGTGGTATTTTTACTTTCTCTGGTAAACTACTTCTCTGAAAACACAATTTTTCTGAGCCTCCTGAACCTTTTTACAGTAAAACTACCATTTTCTTGTCTTATTTTGCTCAGAAATAGGATAGAGTGGGTGGAGCTTTTGTTTTTTTAATATCAAACTTACTCTGTAGTGAGTCTACAGAGTCTTACTCTGTAGTGAGTCTGCAGTGGCTGAGAAAACTGCTGTCAAATGGAAAACAAGAATGTAGGGAAATTATATTAAGAAATATCCATGATATCTAAACTAAATATGTAGTCCTTCCATGTCATTGTTGGACAAGAGCAATATATTATTATATATTTTATATATTATTATATTATATATTAATATACATATATATCATATATCTCAAGCCATCACTGTCACTTTCAGTGGCATCACAGCCCATTCTGCAGAGTCTTCAGGTTAGGCTGGTTCTGTCAGACACCAGAGAGCTTTGCAGTTCATGTGTGCATAGCTGCTTGGAAACCTCGTGGTAGGGTGAGTTTCCACAAACAGCCAAGGAACAAAATCTCCATTGTTTCCCAAGCATGCTCCATCAGGTAAGTACAAACCCATGCAGAAAAGAATTTCTGAAGTATTCTGTTTTCAAAAAAAAAAAAAAAAAAAGATTAAAAGTAAGCATAGAAGGAACTCAACCTATCCTATACTGCAGGAAAGAGTAAGCCATTGGGATATATTTATCTGTTTCTTTCACAGAAGTTTTATAAAGTCGGGCATCTCATACAAAAGTGACAAGGAATTCAGCAAGGGCAGGACAGTAACAAAGTGTGTGAAAGAGAAAGGATGTTGTTGACTCAGGAAAAATGGATGAAATGTTTAGAAGAAACTTAAGAGGATGCCATCTGTTACTTTTTTAGCATAAGAAGCACTTTAGGGTATTCTCAACAGTTATAGCTCCTTCTCTGGGAACATAAAGAGGGTTTTTTTAGGGATTTGTTTTTGGTTTTGTTTTTAATTTTTATTCCACCCCCCCACCATTTTTCTTCCAAAACCTTTTTAAAAATAAGTGAAAAAAATTAATGGGAGACGAGTACTCTGAATCCACCTCTATTTCTCATCACAATTTTTTTAAAATTCCATATTAACTTTTTTAATCAATCTGGATAAAGATCTTTGTCCATTATTCGAGTTCTTCAAATATATATTTAAGGCCTATTTCTGAGACATACAGAATTTCTGAATAGCAGTCTGTGTCTTTATAACAATATAATATAAAATGAGGGAGCAACTGTAATGTATCTTCAGATTTAGAAAAGAAATATCAAAATTAATTCTGCTTTTATTCATATTTGCAATTTAATCTTTCACAGTTATTAAATGTAGTATTAGGGTAGATAGGACACATAAAGGAAATGAAGAAATGTAAAAAGTATCAAAGATGAAATTATTTTGATATTTAGGCCTATATTTATGTATGTGAATACAGAAGAATATTGTGGTCATAGATGAAAATACCTACTTTGGTGTCATAAAGGAAAGAAAAAGAGAAAAAACAATGAGAGAGTCTTCAGGAAAGCTGAAGAGAAAAGAAGGGGAAGAGAAATTATATAAAGTAATATCTGAGGGGACTAAGATAGATATAAAAATTCACGCCTTAAGAAACAAGCAGCTTAAAAGCAGAGGATGCTAATGCAAACTGAGGAATGAAATGAGATATTAAATTTACATTGAACAATGTCTCAAATACTGAAGACTCCTATTGAAGACCACACAGCTCAAAAATAAAGTTCTATGCAGCATGATCCACAGGGTAGTGATAAATTGCACATAAAATACAGCATGGAAAAAACAGTGCATTTCAAAGATCAGCTTTCAGCACTATTCTCTACAAAGTTCTTGCTAAAATACAGAAACATTTGCAGAGCAAGCTGTGTGATTTCCAGCAGCCCTAGGAAGAAATTCACACTGACCTTACATTTTATTCACAAAATATTTAGGAACCGAGGAATATCTACTAAAGATGTTTTTCTGACACATTGTCTCATAATCCACAGTAATACAGTACTGCAGCAGAATCTCAAATCTTTTCCCAAAATTCTTTGTTAAAATTATAAACTCTTAAGATAAATTATCTTTTGAGTCCTCAAACATTTAGTCCTTCACAGTAATTTTTGCAAAGATATTAACTGAAATTGTCTTTCACAGATTTTGAATTAGAATGCCATTAGTGATGAGTTATACTAGTGTCTCAGCCGCATGCTGATCAAAATATTTCCTTCTGTTCTTTCCAAATCATCACCTGATTTAGAGCAGACATGTATGTCATTATTGTTATAATGTAATACTTTATTTCTTAGACTAATAATATTTACTTTCACTTATTTTTATATAATATTCTTGGATGTTTATAAGATGCCACACATTTTTGCATCAACAGATTCATCATCACATTCCTGCTTTTAGTACAAATGTCACAATAACGGAAAGATTTATTCTCCACAGTTACAAAAATTTTATGGTGAATATTACACCATCTTTAGTATTACTCTTTGTTTCTCATTTGCAATTCACTTTGGATTTTTTGATCAAAAACTTATAAAATCTTTTAAAAAATCATAATTCATTAAAGTTCATGCAGTTATGCCATGTTTAGTTAAATAGTATTTTGTTACTATCAGTTTAAATAACTTTAAAAATGTATTTCAGCTACATTGCTTTGGGGACTGTCTTGTCACACTTTCAAACTCATTTTGAAGGTTAAAGTAATATTTTGCATCATTACAAAAATTGGATGAGTGGTTAAATGTTTCACATTAGTCTTTATTCTGAAAGATTATTTTCTAATGAAGTAATGTTAAAATATAAAAATGTAGAAAAAAATTAAATGGAAATAGCTAGGCTCTTAAACTACTGATAAATTCAAAAGAAACAAAAATATTTCTAATTACTATTCAACTATTATTTAAGAAAAAAGCCAAATTATGGTACAGCTAGTCTCCAAGGAGCAGCCTAGTTTACTTGCATTGTTGCAGCTCTTTCACAAAAAGAAACAAAGAGAAGTCAGCCTTTGTTGTTAACTTAGACAAGTTCTTACCTCAACTTATTTAAATAAATTAATATGCACAAAGAGAAAGATAATTAAGGTAAACCACCCTAAGTTAATAACACCATCCAGATGTTTAAAACTTTCGATTACCTTTGAAACAAACAATTTAATTAATCACATCCTTTAGAACCTCTCTAATTAAAAGACTCTCATCAAATCCTATATATTCCCATTAATACTCACAGCAGCAAAGGGACCTGGTAAATATCACAGAATCACAGAACCACAGAAAAAGTCAGATTGGAGGAGACCACAGTGAGTCCTCTGGTCCAGGCTTCCTGCTCAAGCAGGGTCATCCCAGAACACATGGCACAGGATTGTGTCCAGATGGTTCTTGAACATCTCCAGTGATCTCCACCTGTTCCAGTGCCTGGTCACCTGCACATTTGGGTAGCACTTCCTGTGCATTAGTTTTTGACTGTTTCCTCTTGTCCTACTGCTTTGGCTCCACTGAGCAGAGCCTGGCTCCATGTTCTTGACACATTCCCTTCAGGTACTGACAGATATTGATGAAGTTTCCTCTCTCATACCTTCCTGAGACTGATCAGTACTAATTTGAATCTTTAAGGCTATATTTTTCTTTTGAAATGCCTTCATATACTTTTTTTCCTTTTCAACTCAGTTGGAAACATGGTTCAAAAAACTACTGCAAAATTGAAGTACTGAATTTATCTCTGTAACAACAGATATGACAAGAGTGCCAAAATCAGAAATGCACCACATTTTTTGGTAGTCTAACATTCAATGTCAGTGTGATTGTGTTTTGTCTGACAGAAAGAAAGGCAGCTCAGATCTCATGTAAGTTTCACTCTCCCAAATATCCCATGCTGAGCAGCGCTTCATTCAGGGCAAGCACTATTTCCTTAGATCAGCATTGCTCCTCTTGTTGACTTCTTGCTTCAGTTTATGCCTGTTGTGTTTCACCCTGACAACATTTACCACTATGAAGTGCCTTGCCTGAACTTGCTGTAGTTCATAAGAATTTGTCATCTGTCAGAAGACCTAAAATAGATCCATGTCAGTAGATGAAGTTTTATTGAAGGCAAGGAACATTCATTTCTCTGAACCTCCTACATGTGTTCCTGTTATTACACATCAGGTCTGCTTTGCTGCCAAGAGAAGATTCTGTCTTATGCCCAGCTTGACATCTACCAGCAACCCTAAGTTCTTCTCAGCAGACATGCTTCCCTGCCAGTCAGGGACTACTTTGTGTCATTATTAGAGATGTTTCAGTATTGTGACCACATGCAGACCTCTAGTTCTTCCTGTTTGTTTCCCAGGTATGAGAGACTGGAGAAAATGACTATTGGCTCAAAACAATACAAGTGAGAATGAGGAGTGGTGGGGGAAGCAGTGCAAGCTCTGCCCTACACCCCCTTGGAGCCTTCAGTGCAGCCCAGATTGGCTGTCAGTCACTGGCACACCTGAAGCCCCACCTGGAGGGGAGGGCCTGGGACACCAAAGCAGATAAAAGAAGTTGCACAAAGACACACGTGGTCATGGCCCATTGTTTTGGATTTTATAGGAGCTGAGAACACACTGAGTTTCAAACAGTAAATAATAATTTTTGTCTGTATTTGCTGTGGTGAGTGCCAGGAGCTCTGCCCTGTGCTGTATCACTGTCGTGGTTGAGCACTTGCACACTGCCCTCGTCAGGGTTTCCAACCCTCTCCGGGCACCTGTTCTCCAGGCCTGCACCTAACTTGCTTCCTACCACCAGCTCCCTACCACTATCAGGCATCAGATGACAGCAAAATTTGAAGCACCCTTTTTTCAGAAGTAGCTGAAAGCTGTCATTCAAAACCAGAATTTTTGAGAAGTAAAAGCCTGTGATATCCTCCCTTCTGCAGCAGCAGCAGGCAGTCCCCCTTACCCCCAAGTTTCCTAGAAGAGCCATTCCCATCTGCCTTGCCCTTGTACAGGTTATCTTGCTATGTGATTTTTTTTTAGGTGAAATTTTTCTTTTGCCCAGGTTTTAACGTCTAAATACAGATTCTCTGATCTTTGCTTCTCTTAACTTGAAAGGAAACCTACTGGGTGACAAAAACATTCACTGTAAAACAGAACACAGTATGTTCATGACTAACGTAGCCCAGGTAGGATTTTCACCACCAGAAATCTCACTGCACATTGTTCTGATGTGGCTTTCACTGCAAACTGGTATTTCCTATGAAAATAAATGCCTTTTTCTAATTGAATTAAGACGTATACATTAAAAAGTACAATTATGCCAATTCTGTAGAAAATCAACACTTAAAAGACAATGAAAAATGAAACTTAAGTTATATAGCAGTACTACCAAGGGAAAAACAAAGTGAGGTTCTTACCCAAACACTGCAATAGCACAAGGCTTGGAGACTTTCCCCAAAGAATCCCTAAACCTGTCCAGTTCCATCTGTTTCATCATTTAGTAAAAAAATCTGAAACAGACTGAAGGAAGGGTTGTGGGGAAATTAGAAAGAAGCCTCAGTAAAGCAAAAATTGCAAATTCCTTTCTAAGTAGGAAGATCTGATTCCATTAAGTAATGGCACATTTTTATGTACCATCAGTGACCTGAAATGCAAGGTAATACTTCATTCTGGGAAATGCACCTCACAGAAATTTGTGCAATTACAGGCAAGCAAAACATCATCAACAACCATAAAACTGGACAAAACAAAGGGTCTCAATGGAAAAACTGAACACTCCACCAGAATGGACTTAAAATAGTAAGAAACCACTGAAGAACACATATGCCTAATCAGAGTCTGAAAAATAAATATAAGTTAATGGAGATACAAATTTTAGCAGTCTCACTAGGAAAAAAAATTAAAATAAATTAGCCATTGTCATAAGAAATAATGCTTGAAATATTGTAGTAGGGACAAAAAATATTAGTTAATATAATTTCAGAGAAAAGTGGTTGTAGAGAGATTTAAATCAAAATTAAATACCAAAGCTCAGAATCTGTCAGCCAATGCACCTTCAGAGGTATTCAAAAATATTTTGCTAAATCATGCATATTCTTTAAGATGAATGAATTTGAGACTTTGGTCTGGAAACCATGTTAGTCACGCTAGAAAACTTGATTTCTGAGGAATTCAACACAGATACTGAGAAAACAAGATGCTAAACAAATAATTTATATTGTTGGGATGAGACTGTGATGATCTATAGGCCTGATTTGAAAAAAAAATGCATTAAATATATCAGCTAATATATCCCATATCTGAAGATAGCTGTAAGCTTTGGATCCTAAAAAAAAAATTAGGATGAAAGTTAAATTAAAGTCAAGGAATTTTCTTTTCAACTAATGTTAGGTTATGCCCTGAAGTGATCTGTAGGGGATAAAAATGTGTAAAGTTTCATTAAATAGTATTCAGAACCTCATTAATAAAAGAGTATAATATGGTATAACAATCAAAAATATATATTTTGGCACAAAAAAAGGAACTTAAAAGTAAAATAATATGTTGCAGTAAGCTATTCTCTTTCAAGAGTATTCCTCAGGAAATAGTTTTAAGGTATCATGTTGCTACACCACTTTCCAGAACAAATATTTCCTTAAAATCTAGTGGAAAAAATACCCTTTATATTCTACAGTCAGAAAGTATTGAAGTTGTTGAAGGCATATATGAAATATTTGAGAAATATAATCTTGATAAAGATTTTTCTTACAAAATCTCAGTGGAACTAATTTTCAATAGTATGTGTATTAAAATTAACTTTTCTATAAGAATCAAACCAAACATTTATTTTCACCCATTCTATGACATTTTAGTGACAAAGTCAGAAGGGCTTAGTCATGAGTACCCAGTATGAGTTGTATACCTTATTCCCTTTTTAATTTATGGCCTTGTAATAATGACCCATGTAGAAAAGTGCATGGTCCATTTAGTGTATGAAATACTTAATTGAAGAGCAAGAAACAATGTCATAAAATGAAATTAAAAAATACAGTAAGAGCAGCAAGTCAGAGAGGCTGGAATTGCAGCTTTACTTTTCAGTGTTCTTGATATAAGTAGATGGATTTTCAAAGCAGTTTATTGCCAATGTCTTGAAGCAAGATTTGATGAGAAACCAAGCTTTCTAAACCACACATAACAGTGAGAGTACATTTATTTCAGAAGGCTATGGAATCACAGTACTAACTACCTTTTAAGAAGACTTTCATTTAATGTTCTTGAATCAAGTCACTATTGAGTAATTAAATTAGTTTCAATAATAAATCAGAGTAACTCTAGCAATCATGTTATAGACAAATTAGTTTCAACATTGTACTGAAATGTGTGTGCAACTTAGTTGAAATCAGAAAGCTTCACAGAGGTTCATAAGTTTGTTAACAAAAATGTTGAGAAACTGATATTTAAATGAATTTGATTTTAATTTAGACTCATGGAAAACTTTCAGTTTAGGTAGGCACAAAATCAAAGATAGAAGCCATAAAATGTAAGGTCTGGGATAATTTGTACTCACGATATTTCATAAAGTTAAATCAGTGAAACAAAATAATAATATGTATACCTTCAAAAACAACGGCATTTTTCCTCGTGAGAAGCACTTACAAGATAATGGCTCAGTCAGTCTTTCATGAAGTTACAACTACCCTTTCAAACAGACATGGAACTTAGGCCTAATGAGATTGAATCTAGAATAACGTTATTTCTCTCTTCTTTTTCAAAATACATATTTTCTAATGTCTATAGAAAAGAAGAAAAAAGAACCAAATCACACAAATGAGGGAAAGTTTCATATATTTGATCATCTAAATTCAGTGTTTGTCTAAATTTGGTATCTTTCCCTGTGCTTTGTTAAAATACCGTTGGTATAGAAAAGGAAAAGTGACAACACCTTTTTAACTTTAAATGTTTTCTTCGTAGTTGGACTATCAGATACTTAATGCATCTGTTTTAATAGGTTTTAATCTTACTGTAGGAGAAAAAGTGTCTCTAAAAAGAGACACAAGCAAACTACATTCCTGTAACAACTCATTCTGCTATGTCAGAGAATTAAAGTATACAAATTAAAAAGCAATCAAAATTGTATTACAAGTAGAAATCAGGGTTTCAAACTAGAATAAATTTACCAAAAATAAAAGCTGAAAATTACAGAGAAAAATAAGACAAGTCAAACAAAATGATTTGTCATTCCTGTACTTTTATCAGTGTGTCAGAACTGAATATTTAAAATAGCAAATTTTTTTTAAAAAAGGCAAAAAGGCATGGTTTATATTATTGCTGCATGGTTATTAAAGACCTTTTTTCTTAACCTTCATGTTGGTAAAAATTGGGAAAGTGCCTTTGGACTGCTTCATCTGTAAGTATGTATACTTGCATACTTACATATGAAATTGTGGTATTTCCCCACCACAGGTGTCCCTGAATTCACATCCTATGCTGGAAAATGACTCAGGCCTGATTTACCACTCTCTTTATAGTATTTATAGAGTAAGACATATAGAACCTGCTCTGTGTTGCTACTCCAGTATTTCTTTTATTGACACCTGATGGAAATTGAGGCATGATCACATATGAGCTGCAGGATTTACTCTAAAGCATAAAATGGCAGTTGATATCTAGAAATAAACATTATATGTATAAGGCTGCATTGTGTATTTCCTAATAACACTCTGGCCTCTCTCAATCCTATTTGGATTCTATCAATGTTTCCTAGTACTTTGTAGTCATAGGGTTTTTTGTGAATAAAGTTACCAAAATGGTTCAGTGCTAATACACGTGGAATATGTGACCTTCAAAATCTGGCCTGTTTTTAAATACATGAAGCATCTATAAATTGATAAAATATATTATAAATTATATAACGTACATAACCCCCTAATGTTTTCATTATAGTGGTATGAATATGCTCAGTATTTTCCAATAGGGCCAAGAATTTAGTTTTACATGAAGGCTTATTCATTCTTCTTGCAGATATTAGCACATAGTAGCTTTACTCAGCATATCTGGGAACTACTGTAAGAATTTCATCCTACCAAACATGTATACACATCCTTAATATTCACTTGATGTTAAAGCACCTACTGAATTCAGATATGTTAACTGTAAATATAGCTAAGTGTTGGAATTAAAATATGCCATCATATAATTTTATATAAGTGCTAAATATGTGATTCTTATTTTTCATATCTTTTACTTTTTGTGTTTCTAGAAAACAGGTAATTATTTTGTAATCTGATATGTACAATTGATTGACTGCTTTCCCTGTTTATTTGGGCATACATCCAGCTGTTTGTGTCCATTCATTCGGTGAGTACTGCACTTGAGGCACCTGACCAAGTAATAAACTTTTGTTGCTAAAGTGACAGATGAGGAACCACCATCTACACATTATGTACTGCCAGATCTCCAGTACTTATATATTTACAACACAATAGTTATACTGTGTGCACATATTTACAATCAGAAAAATTATTCAAATAATTGCAATGTAGGGACTATTTTGCAAAATATATGCATCATAACTATCTTGTTGTCTTCTTTTTTAAAAATCTGGTATTATAACTCATCATTAAGCTGAAAAATTTGTACTGTCTCAAGTTATATTTAGATATTTAAAAATGTCTAAACCAGTTTTTTTATTAAGCCATTCTTATACCTGCATAAAATTAAAAATAAGAATTTTCATCTTAATTCCACCCTCAAAGTGATAACTGCCATTTTATTTAAAATGTATATTTCACAAAAACATCAAAAGGGACTTCTTGCCCTGTTATTCTCTAAAAGCAAGGGAATCTTTGGATGGTGCCTCTAAGGAAAAAAATACTCTTTCTTCTTTTTTATACAGTTTAGCCCTATTAAATAAATCCTCTGATGGTGACTTACTTTTATTCATTTAGAATAAATCTAGTGTCACTTCAATTAAGTTGAATTGAATTAAACTAAATTTTTAAAGTGGTAAAAAGTAGGTTTTCACTTCTAGCATATCGAAAATAACAGTAGGTGTTTGTCTTCTATCTGTTGAAGGTTTTCAGTGAAATTATGTTTAAAACAGGTTGTCTCCATCAGCTTTAGTGTAGTTGTAAACCTAACTGAATGCAGTGTAGGATTAAACATCAAGTAAAAATTAAAGATGTGAATACATGCTTTGTAGGACAGAATTCAAACAGGGGATGAATAAGTTTGCACATGATTAAGCACTTTTCTTAAGAACAAGTAGGAAGTATCAATAAGCCCATCCATGCAGAATTATCTAGCCAAACATGAAATTTTCAATTTTGACCTTACAGTAAGGTCATTTCATTTGACAAAACTACAGATTTTAGAGGACCAAAGCTTTTTTTTTTTTTTGTGTGTGTGTGTGTTTAAGAAAACACATGACCTTTTCACAAGACTATATAGAGACATCACTATAATTCCTCAGTTTTTATGATTCTTCAGGACACAAGAGTGACTGGTAAATCTTAAAATCTGAAATATTATAATTAAAATACATATTCAAAACACCCTAAAAATTAAAAAGAAAAGAATTTTTTTTGTGGAAGAAATAGATTATTTGAGCTATGTCACAATTTTTCGTACAGGAGATACCTAAAAAAATTTGTAGTGATAGCAGATATATTGTATATTGTTCCTTTGCAGTAAGACAGAAGAACTTTAGAAACAAAATTCCTGAAATATAGCACAAAACCTTGTCATGGTATCCATCAGAGGAAAATTAATTCCCTAGAGGAGTCTGCCAAGCTTCTTAACAAAAATATCCATAGAATTTATGCTTCAATCACAGCCAAATTCTTTCAATTACATGAAGACTAACTGGAACATCAGCAGCCTCTCCAGTGGGCTATTCCAATTTCATTACTTTTATGCCAGTAGATGACAGGTTGTTGTTGAAATTGATCTCTTTTATAAGGTTCATAACATACTCTTCAAATTACTGTACATCTTCAGATTTTCTTCTTTTCTCAAAGGTCTTAAGAAAGGTTAATAATATCAACAATATAGTCTTGGTTAAAGTAGCACTACTTAAAAGAATAGCTTTCACTGAATTTAGTGTATGTCTTATACTATCAACTGGCAAGGTCAGATTCTGTCATCCTGACTTTTCTGCTTATTTACCTACATAAACAGTGATTCCAATTATTTTTTAGAAACAACTCAAGAGAAGAGATATTCCTTAGCTGTAAATAAGCCTAGCAAAACTCTGAACAGCTGCATATCTAAATGGTCAGAACTTCTCAAGATCTATCTGGTGCTATCCTTGAACTGCTGCTGGTCCTTCAATTTCAGCTGATGATTAGTCCTTCAGCTAATAGACTTTAAATCTAATAGGGATTTTTCTACACTATAGCTGCAATCACTACAGATGTACTTAAAGCATTTTGAAGTTCTTTTAAAATACGCATACATATACTTTCAAATGAAACCTGTTGGTTTAGAAAACCTTGCTTAATATCTTCATAGATAGAGTGAATGGAATTTTTTAAACTGCAATAAAATTTCTGAAGAGCAGAGTTCCCATCAATACTATCTGGAAGAAAGCTAGTAGTCAAATCTATTCAGAATTCTTTTAATGCTGCTTCAAACAGTTCCAAATTTTAGCATTTGTGCTGGATTTTTTCATTACTGGTGTTTGCCTAGGGGGTGTGTTTTGGGAAAGCTCCAGCAGAAATTGTTCAACTATCTTTGACATTTGAGTTGAGGAAAAAGGCATCCTTTGGCCAATGTAATAAAGCTGGAAAACTTCTCCTTGTAAAACTTCAATGCCTCCAATCTTTGGAATGGTAGCTTCTATATTATCTTTCTCCTTTTGTCTTCATGAACTTGGCCAAACAGTGGCCAAATTATAAAAACCCAAACCACTAAAGACTGCACAGTCATGAGTTATTTCATTTAATTTTTCTACTGTTATGCCTACATAATCATTTAACATGTCCAGGCTACTCACAAGTCACAGCACTTACTAAAATGTAATTTATTAAACTGTACCTCTACATTCTTCAAAAAGCCATTGGATATGCTCCAGACCTAAACTGAATGTGCTAAAAATCTGAATTTGTTTAAGAGGACTTTCAAAAGTCCTGGCTTGGGAAAGGGCACAAGGTCTGAGTCTGACACCTAATTAGCTTCTCTTCTTAATGGTGCAAAAGAAATTTCATAGTGATTCAGAGGAGTCAGACAGACATGAAGACAAAATTTTGGAGTTTATCAGCTAAGAGAGAATGGGAGAATAAGAAACAAGAAGACAGGATTAGGGAAGCAAAGAGGGACATATTGGACAAGAAAAATGAATTATGAGCTGCTGGGACAAAGAACATAAGCTACAAAAAGCACTAAGTCCAGACATAGATCAGCAAAAGATGTTCTAAGAATGGCTGGGGGAAAGGAGAGAACTATAGATATACCAAAAACACATTTATGATAACATCTGAATTTTCAACTGAGATGTAGACAGTAATCTTGTATTAATTCATATAATATGTAGGCATCTCAACACTTGCTGTTAAAGGCACAGATTTATATTTATCATTCTATTTTTTTTTTTTTGCTTGTTTGTTTCGTTTTTTGTTGTTGTTGTGGTTGGGTTTTTTTAGAAATGAAAGTGGCCCTTTGCCAACATGTTATCAGATATGTAAGTGATTTCCAATCACACCAGCTTGGAAGAAGTTAATACAGACTTGCTGCCTTCATGTTTGCATCCTCCACTTTTGAGATCATGAAATTAGCCTTTGGCTAATTGCAAAATACCTTTGATGTTTTGCAGTTTCCTGTATTTGTTACCCAACAGATGTCCAGTTCATTGTAGTCACCCTTGAGCAAATTATCTTGTTGTCCTGAGTTAATACTTGCCCAGTAGTGTTTTTGTTTATTTTCCTCTTGCTCTCTTCAGTCCTCAGGGTCTGCAGCAGATGCTTATTATAGTTTCTCTTTTGTCTTCACTATTATTCTGTCTGTATGTGAAATATTTTGCTGACATTTCACACTTTTGAAACTTTTGAAGAATTGTGGATGAAAAACATTAGGAAAAGAGATCTGGGAAAAAGTGGTCATTAGCATCTGCACAGCTAGTGGAGTTTAGAAAAGACACACAGACTGCCCTGAAGAGAAAGAATCTGCTATTTCCTTTAGCTCAGAAGGCATTACTGGCATGCTTTCCTCACCAGCCACTTTCTCTTTATTGTGAAAAAACAGCCTAATCTTTGAAGTTCATTTTATTCCCGATTCTTTGTGTTTATTCTTATCAACTACTAAACAATAGAAGCATGCCCACAGTAACTATTAATCTATGGGAATAGTATCAGTGAAACTGCATACCTGCTGCTCAGTAAATTAAAAGGTCTCACTAATAATACTCTTGAATATACCAAAATTCACCTGTAGTTTGAATAACTTTAATGACAGGACAAGACTTTCCCTCCTGGGTCATCTTCAGTCCTTGGAAATGAGTTTTCCCTAATCTAGTTCCTGAAAAAAATCTAATTCTATTTATAAGTTTTATTGACAAACTTAACCAAGTAATGAGATACTTCATTCTCCTAATGCTTAGTGTAACACATATCCTAGGAGACACCTCAGTCTACAATGAATCTTGTAACCAAAAAAGAACCAAGCACAGCAGTATCCTCTTTTCCTCCCTATTTTTTATGGGCATCCACTACCCAAAACTAATACAGACTTACTGTAGTCTCATAAGTTTTTTTGTGCTGAGGAAGCACAAATCGACATTTAGGTGTCAATAATAGAGAGTATGAATACAATATTCTTGTGTAGGTCGGCTGGCACTCTTAAACCCAAATCTCAGAAGGGATTTGCAAAAGGATGTAATGATGCTGAGCACACATAGTAGACTAATTACTTTTGTTCATTTCTCCATACATCCCTTCATCAAACATATGAAGACAATATCTAAATCCTCACAATTAAGTGAGAATACATGTTGGCAACTTTTTAATTTCTTCCTTCCAGTAACCTTAGTCATCACACCAAAATTTTCTTGTAGTACAAACATAAAATGTGCTTTCAGTCTGTCAGTGAAGATATGTCGTATAAAATGGTACAAATTCAAAGTGCCATCCTCATTTAGAATTATACCTCTAGAATTCAGAATACCTTAGAAATTTCATAGTAGTGCAGAAGAGTGCAATATATTCTTCACACATTCAGTTAGCTACGCTGGTCAGAAAAGTTATGGTCATTGTCTTGATTATCTTTAATTTTTCTTAAACTCTCAAAATTGTTTCTTTTCAAAGAAGAGAGGCATGTCTGATAAAATTATTTGGTATTCTACCTTATGTTTAGAGGGGACATAGGTACAGTTGTGAAAACAATCCTTAGTCCATCATGTTGATGTACTAGTAAGAAACTAAAAGCTATTTTCACCATCAGCCTCTCCTCAGTATTTTGTCTAATTTTTTAAAATTTTTAAGAGGAAATGTAAACTGCACCTGAAGGAATGATGCAAGCATTTTGGTCAAAGCAAATTTGACACAGCACAACAGAATAAAGTCCAGAAGTTGCCAAAAAAAATCAAACTGAACTGGCAAGATCACCCAGCAGTGTATGATCTTATTACCTTCACCATATAGAAAAGTTTATTCAATATCAGTATTTCATACACAGAAATTCTGGTTGTTCCTTTACCCAAAGCTTATATATGTTTACACAAACCACAGAACATTCAGTAACATCTAGGCTTTTCAATACAGAGCTCAGTTATGAGAACATGGCTTTGATTTCTGAATCACTAATGTGGGATTTATATCATGTAACTTGAGCTATTTAAAAGTAAGACCTTTCACTTTGAGATGCACAACATCAGCAGCAAGGAGATAAGCATGTCACAATGTAAATTAATTCCATTTATCAATCTTTCAGGATGGGTGATTACATAGCTGCCTGTTTCTCTTGACTTGTCACTAGATGACAATTTACCCTAGTCATCTACCTTTTAAATGGCTGGTTAGGATAAATGCATCATCCCACCATCATAGGATTTCAGAAACCTTAATTAAAACCTAAAATGTACAGACTGTACATACTGGGAAATAGTTAGGCATGGTGGTATCTACACTTTTTTTTTTTTTTTCTTAGACTAGGCTTTTTAAATGGGTTTTTTTTTTATTCTCCTAGGAAAAACTATGCAAAGAAACTACGGTAAATACTGGTTTTGATGAACAAGCTTTTCCACTACAAAGACAAAAAAAGTAGGACCATATTTCACTCCTTGAAAAGGTTAGAAAACTATTTCGTAAAGTGGTTTCCTTGGGGCTCTCCAAAACAACTGGGCCAGTTCTATGCAGAAACAATGCACAGAAGATATAAGGGGACTGGAATCTTTTGAACCAGCAGCTGTGCTACCTGCGGCTCTCCATAACAAGCAGACCAATTCCATGTGGAAACAGAACGAGCACAAGATATAAAAAGATCAAAATTGTTTGAACCAGCAGCTGTGCTACCTGCAGCAGTTAATCTTTTCTGGCAATCTGTTAGAGACACACATTCCTCAGGCTAAGAGGACTAAGAGGCTTTTGCTGACTGCTGTTCCTCTGAGAGAAGCTAAGTCCAATTCTCTCTTCATATTACTGGAACAGTTAAATAGCGAACTCATATATGTATTAGGGGGAAAAAAGTCACTTTCATTTCCGTTCTTGGAAAGGACATTTTTGATCAGTTGCTTTGAACAAGCAACTTTGAACTGGCAGCTCATTTCTTAAACCAATTTTACTTAAACTAAATGGCAAAATATTTTACTATGAAGAAGCTAAACTTGTGTAAGTTCAAATGTATTTAATAATAGTCAGGTATGGGCAAAAGAATATGCTCTCCTATGCACCCAATAACTGCAGTGAAGACAAAATACATTTTTGTACTATTACATATAAATTAAACCTTAAGTTTATCTGCCCTTTAAAATACTGTGGTGCTCTTGGGCTTTTTCAATTTTTTTTTTTTTTTTCTTTTACTGTTAAGTACTGTCTCTCTTTTATTCTCATTGGATAAATAATTTAAATAAAACAGCTTTATGGCCCTACAATACCTACCCTCTTTTTTTCCAAGACTCCTATTTCTCCATATATTCTCTTTCACAGTTTAAGAGGCATCTTATGCATTATTGATAATGATCTAATGCTTCAGAATAGTTTCCATTTCTACCTCTGTTTTTTTCACAGTTACACAATTTTATCAAATATTTTGTTGGTTAGAAGATGAATATTTTATATTTGATTTACATTCCAGACATCAATTGTTCAGTCACAGAACAAAGTAGTTGTCTGGCCACATTTATTTCAACAACTTTTGAGAAATAGAATAAGGGAAAAGAGACAATTTCCTCCGAATATTAAAAAAAAGAAAAAAAGGTAATTTTGCATTTGTAACTATCCAAGCATAGACAAAATGCTCTAGCCCAAGGGCTTTGGGAGCAAGCATAGTTAACCTTATGATACAATTCTAGGTTTTCAATCTTCATTCAGCCCTCAACCGCACTGGGAAGATCTGCTGCTGGTTTCCTTTTATGTTCCTCCCAAAAGAAGGGGAGTAAATGACTCACAAAATAGTGTAACAGCAAGTAATTGCACTCTTGTGTGTACCAATTAAACATCCTGCCCATGATTTGTACCTACCTTTATGCCTGATTCTGAACGACAGTAACAACGTAGAGATGTCTGCAGGCATCAGGGAGCCTATGTATCCTGCAAGATGTATCTTCAACTGCCTTAGCAGGTTTCCTGTAGTATGGGTGGCAGGAAAGTAAAAACAAAAATAATTTTTTTGGTTTTCATATTTGATATTTAAAAATATCGAAAGCTGTTCTGGAAAGGTAATGCTCAGGAAGAATGAAAAGGAACAGCATATTCAACTCTATTCGTTCTATGACTGTGGCATATTAATTTACTTTCAAGTTCAAAACCAGTTTTTTAAGAACCATGTAGTTCTTCTTAAAAAGAAGAAACCATGAGTTTGTCAAATAAGGGTGACATCAACTAGTTTTTGACAACACAGAAAACTATTTCTGATTATCTCTCTATCCCATATTTCACTTTCTTCCCATACCCGTATTAAAGGCTTTCCTGGTGCTACAAAACCAAGTAACTTTATTGACTTAGCACTAAAAATAGCCCCATACCTTGTCCTAGGTTCTCTTTATATAGTTTTGTAAATGCACATCTTTTCTCATGCTTCAGTTTTCAAAGAGTACAATTGTAGTATCTACTATATGTGAGCTGGTAGAAATAATTCGGCGTCTATATATATATAACAGTCCTTATACACAGGTATATGTCATTTTCTAAACACTTTAGTGAAGAAAGCAGTGAAGTTATAAGATGAAAGCCTGTCTAAGCTTTGTTCAAAAAACGTAAATCATTAATGAAGACAAAGATTTCAACTCTTTGAATCCAATAAATCTGTGTTCATTTTGGTCTTGACAGTGTTCTAAATTATTCTAGCCTAAATTAAACTATTACTCAGCCTGTTTTTCCTGGACCATGAAGTTCAGACATGCTCTATATACTGAAAAAGGCCAGAAGAAATACTAGGGGTTGTGCCATATGGAAGTATACCAAAGGCTGTTTCAGGTAATTTTTCTATTGTGTTGAAAATAGAGATCTATATTTGGTATTTAGAAGTTAAATTCTAGATGGATAATAACTTTCTCATTGAAGGACTTTGGGGATATATTCACTGAGGTGGATTAAGGATAAAAATGGAAGAAAGTTATTGATAGGATTTGAAGAAACAACATATGTTTTCAAATACCATCCAGTTCTCAAGAATTCAGATGAATCCTCACATATTTTGAGAACTCTTATGAAACATACTACAAATATCTCAGAATCTGTATCTTTTTCCAGATCATGTCCCTCATTTTTCAGTGTACATTAACATTCTCTGCAAATAAACTAAATTCTCCATAATTACCACATAGTGAAACCCTATCTTCTTCAAGACTAAGAAACTAACATGTACCAAAGTAATATGGTATAATTCTTGTTTCAAATCAGCTTCAAAAAGATATTCTAATGAACAGAGTTATTCTTCACTGAGAAGAAAGTGACTTTTTTATGTACAAGGATTTGGTTTAAAACTCAAAAATAGCACTGTCTCTTGAAGAAACAAGCCAGGAAGGAAGATTTCCTGAATGCATTATTTATATATTCTGGATATGAATAATGCTCTGAGCAATCTGATCAAGTTGAAGATACCCCTTCAGGACAGGGGGTTGGAATAGGTGATCTTTAAAAAGTTCTTTCTAACTCATACTATTATATGTCTTTATATTGCTTACTATGTTTTATATTCCATACAGGGAAAGGCTGAGTAATAATCTAAGATGCTTAAGTCTAAACGAGAGGTGACTGGGGCTTTAGAATACAATGAAAAACATCTGTAAAATATAAACTGTTAAAATCTGACTCATTTGCTGTTTCATCAGTTTAAAAAGATATCTTGAGTGAAATATGGCAGATTCAAAACAAAAACAACCAATAAAAGTGACTCATACAGCTTTTAGCTATGCTTATGCTATCTACTCATAGCATACTGTGGATGATAAACTTCAATTGTGTTCAATGGAAGACTAGTGGATGAGAAATTCATTGAAGGTTACTAAACCTACAGAAAAACTAGAACAGCAAGTTTTCTTGCTAACAAATTGTTACAGTCTTGAACAATGCATTTCTCAAATATCCCCATCTCTAATGATAATGGCATCCTCACAGTAAATCGTTAGTTTAACATACAAGTGAATTTTTGGAAAGTCGTAGTTGTCACATTCAGTTTCTAGGGAAAAGTTCAGGATTCCTGTAAAATTATCAGAACCCAGAGTTGTAGACGACTTCAGATGTGACAAAAATATTCAGTAGCACTGCTGTTCAGTAGTGTTCCCAACATGAGTAGGACAAGTGGGTCACAGGCTGAGCATCAGCCAGCTGTGTGGTGTGGCAGAGGACAAAAGCATTTTGGAAGAATTAGGTAGAATGCTCAATATGCTCAGAACATGATATTTTGCAAATTTACAAGGCTCTGATCTTTGTGTTTTGGATCAGACATCAAACCAGCATTTAGATGAAGCATTAGCCATTTTCTTAAGAAAACATAAGCATTTACAGTGTGTACTCACTGGTCCGTTTTGGAGTCCATTTATGTTTTACATCTTCAATTAATAATTTTTCATCAATGTAGCTTTGCAAGCTTAGCATGCTAAAAGAACACACTATTATTTCTTTACAGCAAAGTAAGCACCAATACACCAGAGGATGCCCAAAGTGAGAGTGTTTACTGAGCTCAGTGTTCTGTTTTATTTAATTACAGAGTAACAAAATCACTGAATTGCTAAAGTAGGCACCTATGTAGGTCACCTTACCCAAATGGCCTGCACAAGCAGCACCCTGTACAGCTGGTAACCCAACACCAAATCCAAATGGCTTTTTAACACCTTTAAAGATGGAGAGTCCATAACCTTCCTGAACAATCTGTTTCAGTGCTTTACTGCTCTAGAAGTAATTTTTTTCTTATTTTTATTGGAATTTTATGCAATTTACTGGAATATTTTTACTACCACCCATCAGGTATTTAAATACATTGAAAAGATTTTCCTCAGCCTTCTATTTTTCAATATATTCCTATACGCTTCAAATCCTAAATCATCTTCATATCTGGAAGTATGAGAGATTTGCTCTACATTTATACCTACTACGCTGAAGATGAAACAATTTTGCTCATTTCCATATACTAAAATTATTAAGGTAGAAATCAAAGACAGTATGTTCTCACTCCCACCACTGTCACTGAACACATTACAAAGGCTGAGAGAACTTTCTTCTTGTTCGAAATAGGAGATAGACCCATCTACTCTGAGAAGATAATTTCAGGACATTTATCTCAGGCTGGCCAGATAATTTCATCTAGATGAGAATTATGTATCTAAGCTTAATGGGGCTTGAAAATTCAGGCAGACTTCCTTTTTAGGGTTCCTGGTGTTTAGCTCTTCATTGTTTTCTGCTCTACTCACTAGAAGAGCCAAACACTCTACTCACACGCTAAAAGGAATAAAATTTCTGACATAACAATCTGAATTCTGCTTTAGGGTTGAGACATTCAGAAGTTAAGTGCTACATCAACCAGGTAACAAATAATGAAGTCCTGTTGGCTGAGACTTCTAACACCCTTTGAGTCTAAAATATCTGAAGAAAAGAGTGAAGTAACCATTTTAATGAAAAGATGAACAATTCACCAGTAGGCGAATTTGCAGAAAATAAGCTAGTACATTTACCATATTGCATGTTTAAAAGAAAACAAACACAACCCCTCACATCATGAAAGAGTTAAATGACCTATAAATATTGACTGAGACAATCAATTTCATTTTGATTTGGGAAAAATAAGATTGAATGATCTTTACAGCCCATATTCAATATTTTCAGAGAAAAAATGCATTTTTATACAAGTTTCTTTATCAATCTATATTCCTATATACTAGGGAAATATTTTATTAACCTGTTTGCGAAAGTCAATCATTTCAATAAGAAGAATATATTAAGTTCAAAAGAATAAGCTTTCTTTAGTATGAGAACAAAGCCTTCATCCTCACAGACTTAGAGATACTAGAGATACATGCGTTTGCTTCAGCATTTTGTTTGACAAAAGCATGCTTCACCATTTGCATTAGATTCACTTAAAACTTTCAACATACTTCTCCTTTATCTTTCAGCTACTTTTATGTTTCCATTAGCTTTATATGTTCTTATTTGGGATGGAGAATGGGAGGCAAAACAGTTATGGAATGACACCCAAAAATCAGCTAAGCTGGGTCTTACATTTTTTCAGATAATCTCTTTATCTCTCACATACAGAAGCTACACTAGGCTGCTGCAGCTTTTACCTTGTGCTGAACAAGACGCTTTAACTTTTGAGATGCAGTGGAACTTGCTGTGAAGGAGGAACCATCAGGCTTTTACAGAAAACATTCAAGGTATTAAATGGAAAATTACTTTGATGAAAAACTGAATTAACAGTACTTAGGAAAAGCTATTAAAATATTTGTATCAAAAAATTAACTTTATTTTCCCTTATTTTCATCTTCTACCTGTGATTAAAGATGAAAAAGCAGAATTACATACAGCAGCCAATATAAATTTGACAATTATAATATATAAAATAACCATGTACTAAAATTCCTATTGCTAGATTAAATTTAACTTCGTAAATATTTGTGGTGGTTTAGCACCAACTATTATTTAAACTCTGAGTAAACTAAGCTCTGCCCCTTCCTGCAAGCAGGACATTAGCCACCTCCTATATTTTACTACTTATGTCATGCCCAGACCCTATACTTTCCAACTACTTACATAGACATAGAAGACATAGATGTAGACGTAGGCGTAGACATAGACATGTATATGTGAGGCACAGGGTACAACTGCAATCATCCAGTGGGTATTTCCACCTTTTTAAGCAAGTAGCGCTTGTGTTTGTGGGTTTGCAGGTTTGCAGCAGTGAGATTTAATCAATCTGCCAGGCCTCCCCTTATTTACATTTCCACCATCGTGCCCATAACACAGGGACTTTAGCCACTAGTACTTGCTTGTCATGGCACATGTTTCTCGACTGTGGATAAACTTATGTTCCTCCAGATAGTCCAAATCCACCAAAGCAAGTCATATTCTATGATTCTATATGAAGGACTGAACCTTTTCAGTACTTTGGTTTATTGTGATCTTTCTCTTTCCTAACAGTAGATACTCCATTGTACATGAGCCAGTATTCTAACTTTTGGAAAAATGTTGACAATTTAGTAGAAGAGAAGAATCAAACTGAAATTCAGTGAAACTCAGATTCCATGAAGAAAAAAAGTCAGAGGGCAATGGATTGTAAAACCTTGAGTTATTACTTTGAGAAATCTAATTTCTGAAAGGCACTGCAGTGTTTTAAGAATCACTTAAAGTACTTTAAAAAAGGATTTAAGAATTTCTTTATCATTTTCTTTGATTAACATTCATTACTCCTTTAGATGCTATCACTGAATTGCTACCATTACTATTGAACTAAAACCTGGATTAGCATATTTCACCTTATTATAGTAAAATAGCATAACTATTTCAAAAATGGAGCATTTTAATTTAGTCTCTTTAAAAATACTCATGCAGTTATGCTCAAGCAAATTAAAAAAAAAACCCTGTACCTAATTTATATATCATTTCTTACATACAAAAACACCCCAGAAAACAGAGTTATTTCTGTTTTACTAAAAATCTTTTCTAGTCCACAATTCTACAAGATGAAGCTGGAAAATATGCTAGGTGCTTTCAAATTTTTAGAGACATAGAAATCTTATTTGAATCAGTGAAACTGGACTTCTAAGTCACCTTCAGTTTTGGAAATCATAATCCCACATAACCCATTTCTGTTTTTACATGATTTCATCATAAGCATATCTCCCGCAGAAATGGGTAGTTTTCATGATGGAAGCTCTCAAGCTAGGCCTACACTAGAAATCCTGTAACTGTTTGTATGGCCTGCTGTTGTTGAATTAGACAAAGCAGAGGTATTCATTGGGAGAGGGAGCTATTTTACATCATAACTTAGACTCACTTGGATGAAATTATGCCCTACCATTATGTCATCACTAAAACCATGTCAACCTTCCAGATATTCTCATATTATAACTTACTTTTAACTTTGCAGACTTTTGAAGTCATATCTGTGCCTGCTATTATGTGTTACAAAAAAAGTAACACAAATACAAAAAATATTTTCATAATAATAATTTAAGTGATAACTTAAATAAATTTTCAGTATTCTCATTGTACTAATTGACTTACAAAAAGGGAATCAGCCATGCTTTGCTTGGCACTAACCAAGTCTTGACTAAAACTGTGAAAACCTAACACAATAGAAATTATAGCCAGTAGT
Source organism: Cettia cetti (assembly GCA_013401135.1). Classification (NCBI taxonomy): domain Eukaryota; kingdom Metazoa; phylum Chordata; class Aves; order Passeriformes; family Sylviidae; genus Cettia; species Cettia cetti. Next base: position 5,133 of record VZUI01038696.1, on the reverse strand, counting down.
TTAAAATAATGTGCACAAAATTAAGAAAATTTTTAAAAAGTGTAAATAAAACATAACTTGTTTCCTGTTAATCTTAGACATAACATAGTACTCCTCAGCTTTGAGCTATAATTATCCATACATAGATTTTTAGAAAAACTTCTGGTCCATAACGTCAGTAGCCTCTCTTCCAGCTTTCATTATCTCCTGTTTTGCCTTCATTTGGCTGATAGCATGTATCAGTGGGACACATCTGCATTGATAAAAACCAATTAGCCACAAGAAGAGACAGATGGAATAGATACTATTATTATTGATGTAAATGCCACCTAGAATTTCTAAGCATTGTTCACTTTCTAGATGAACAGATTGATCTCCATTTTATAAAAACATTGAATATTACTCTGGGCTGTCAATTCATCCTGGATTTTTCAATTAATCATGCTAATATGTGGTCTTCTCTAGATTTCTATAGAAAAAAGGGGGTGGGCGGTAAGAGACCTGAGGCTTCCAAAATCAGTTTAGAGTTGTGTGGCTGATGCTAATATAAGGAACTTTTTTTGCTTTTGGATTATTTTTTCTGTGCCATTGAATGTCAGCAAGAGGCTTCTTAGGGTAGAATAAACTACACTCATACTCATGGGTACAAATACACAAGTACTGTACTAAGACACCTGTGTACTATCCTTTCTTTTTTACATGGTGGGACACAAAATAATTTGGAGCATTAACCTCAGCAATGAGGCAAAGAAGAACAAATTAAAGGACAACTGAGGTAAAAAAATGTCCAAGAAAACAAAAAAGGAATTAAGGCATCTGTGCAGAGAGAAAAACACATATACTATGAGTGAAAAGTTAATTTTTGAAGGTAATTATCTAATGTAAGGCATGAGGCAGCATTTTAAAGTTGAGCAAGAGCATAAAGTACATGTTATGAGATTGTCACTACCTACTACATATAACAACACAACACACATAACATTCAATATAAAAGAAGTGTTCTATGGTAAAACCATTTAAGTATGAGCTGTTGCCTTTCTCCCCACATAAAAGGATCTTATGTTTTGTATGTTGTTTATTACTTATCAGCCCAGAATAATCCAAACAAAAGTAAAATAGTGACCTTGATGTCACTGCTATTGACATAGTAACTGTTTAAACTTTAACTGCAGTAAAAGCAGAGAACAATGGCCAAAGTTCAGAAAAACAGATGACTTGTAAGAATTTTGCATAGCTCATAATAATTTTCAGAGAGACAGTAACAGAAACCTATCTTATGGCCAAATAAAATGCCATTGATAGTATCCCTGGAACAGCAACATTGGTGATTCCTTTTCTCTTTTCAAAAAAAATTCCCACAATTATCTAAATCACTAGCAATCAATTTGCTGCAAGCACTTTACTAACAAAACTAGCATTTAATCTCTTTCTTGGTCCAATGATTTAGGTATGTTAATTTTCTTTATTTTGCAAGCCATTATTTTCACAAGTCACTTCTCACAGCTGGCAATGACTGATTTGTAAGGTATTATTTAAACTGTAACAATGTACTTTTGTCATGTTCTGAAATATTTATTAAAAAATTTATAAAACATGTAGTTGCTCATCATCAGTTGCATTCTGTTTTTCTCTTTTCTGTATAAACCTAGAGGGGAGGATTTAATAGTAGGATCTGTTCGTAAATTGTGCATTCCCATGTCCTAATCCTAAATGAACATATCGTCTCCAAACATCTACAAAACTTAGACAGGTTCTTCAGATCTGATCCAACTTTTACAGAGCAGCTTCTTAAAAATTCAACGTGTAAACAGGCATTCTACCTCAATCTTTTTATACATCTAGTGCTACGTACAAAATTGTCTGCAGAAGGTGACTGTAGCAGTGAGCAGATTATTTCAGCTGATCTATCCTTATGGGAAAAACAAGTTAAAATGGATGATAGCTATCTCACTGTTAAGCTCATTTTTCAGGCTAGCAGTCATCCTGTCCTGTTAAGAAAGATAAATTTTATTGCCCTTTTTCAGGATTATACCTAACAAATATGATGACTGTTTTTGCTTTGTTGAATTGTTTTAGGCTCTGAAATCTCTTTTAAGTTATTTTATGTCACATACCTTGTATTTACCTACCCTTTTTTTATTGCTGAAATACTTAAATAATCTAAATATTGTAAGGCCCATTATTGCCGGTACTGCACAAAAATACTAATATGCCGCCTTCCAAATTTCTGGCACAGGAAAAAAGCATTGGAAGACCTGAACATGCAGGTTAGGAGAAAGTAAAAAAATATATGACAACAGACATAATGAGATAAACCAAAGTCAGAAACGAGAGGAAGTTGTTTACCACATACTTTCTACATTAAAACATGTTGATTCATTAAACCTGGAATTGCTATCAGAACAAGATAGATTTAGACCATAATTTTTATTTGGAATGAACTGAATTAAATTATAGTAATTAAACATTTCCATAATATTTTGGCGTTCAAGACGTATTAAAATGGCAATATTTTTCCACCTAGCATTGCTCAGTAACAATGGCCACAGTGCATTTTGTGCTCGTAAGTTTTTTTGCTGAATTTTCTGTATTTCATAATTGAAAAGGTATCTGAAGCAGAAGAAGGTTGTCACAAGGATAAGATATTAAAGGTAAAGAAACCCAGGATAAGATTAAGGTCAGCTTCATTTGCCAGAGTGGTTCACAGAAATGTCCTTTCTGTATGATCAGTTGAAAAGGGTACAGGTCAAATGTGTATGCCTCTGAAAGTAAAAAGAAATAGTCATGGAATGGATGTACTTAGTGTCAATGGTCTATTTTTCACTCTCTAAATAGGCAGGCAGTACAGTTCAATATGGAAGGTGATTCTGGTGCTTTTTTTTTTAATGCAATACTTTTATACAACATAAACAGTTTTAGACAAAAGGAAAAGACATACTGTCTGTTACAACTGCCACTGTACTTCAAAGTCATGGTCATAGTCTGAAAATTGAAAAATTAAACAATTAGAGACCTGTTCAGTCATTATTTACTTCCTCCATTTTGTTCTTCTAAAAATTTCATTCAGAGATCACATGTCTAAAAGTTGTGCAATACTTTGAAAGCCTTTTGGGGTTTTTGTAACTTTCATAGTCATGTAACTTGAATAATCAGATATAACTAGTACTGTCTTGAGGGATAACACCAATTTCCAATTAAAAATATCTAAAACAAAGAGGCAATAAAAGACAAGAGAAAATTTTTAGCATATGGGGAGCAGCTGAGGGATCTGGGGTTGTTTAGCCTGGGGAGAAGGCTCAGAGAAGATCTGATCACTCCCTACGACTGCTGGAAAGGAGGCTTTAGCCAGGTGGGAGTCATCTTCTTCTCCCAGGCAACATGTGAGAGGGCAAGAAGACATAGTCTCAAGCTGCAGCCAGGGAGGTTCAGGTTAAACATCAGGAGGAATTCCCTCAGGGGAAGTTTTGTTAAACAGTGGAATGGGCTGCCCAGGGAGGTGACAGAGTTGCCATCCATGGAGGTGCTCAACAAACAACTGAATGTGTCACTCAGTGCCAAGGTCTAATTGCCAAGGTGGTGATCAGTCAAAAGTTGGACTTGATGTCAGAGATCTTTTACAAGTTAAAAAACTCTGTGGTTCTGTGATATTTCTTGGTAGCTACACACAGAAAAACCTTCAAAGAGAGAGTATCAGGAATAGTAAAAAAAAGGTACTAAAAAAAAGTAAAACTGAGACAATCCTAAAAAATTTACTGCAGGCAAATTGTTCCTGATTTAAAAGTAGCTTGAGTATCACCATCTGACTCCTTATTAGCTGCAATATAGAAATAAGACCTATGAAGTCATAGAACTGTGTCATCTCAAAAAGCAGCGAACAAGAGAGAAATTTTCTTCATATATTTCCATTTGCAATGGACAAACTGCCAGATCTTCTGACTGCTAGATTCTCTGAACTAAGAAAATGGTATCAGTTGAAATGACTGAATAGTGAAAGTTCCAGAGGATCAAGAAAGACATTGTGGTGCATACTTAGGAAAGAAAAAGCCCTAGCAATCACTACTTTCCTACATTATTAATTAAATCAACGTTCATTAAAGCTTATCAAAGGTGATATCAAGGAAGACAAAGATGTCAAACATTTCGAGAAATTGGTAAAAATAAAGTGGAATTGGATACCTATAATGTCCAGCTGGCAAAAGAGTCTGACAGAGAGCTGTCACACCATCTGTTGTACAGTAAAATATCTTTCAACAATTCAACACAGAATCTTATTCTTGTCTCCAACACTATCATCCAAAGAAATTGAGTGTCATGAAAATCGTAGTACAATGTCCCAAGAAAGGAATCCACTAATAGCTCTTTCAAAGAATTTCCAGAAATCATTCTAGTCCAGAAACAATAAGGTATTTCAGAGTACCATACAGGGATGCAACAATTAGATCTTCATAAGATGAAGAAAACAGTCCACTTGGACGCCTGAAAATTTCCTTCTAAATCAGTGGTGATGATGTGTAAAAAGGCCACCTCAAACCCTGGCGTTGCTAGACAGTCATAGAAATCGGTATGAACTTTTAACATTTTCAATGTTTAAGATTGAAAGAACATGGAGCTGAGCAACACAACATCTTGGTAGCAAAAATAGTAACATAATAGAATTTTTTCATACTAAAACAATTAAGAATCTTTCTTCCTGCAGTACCTCTGGGGCAGTATCTGAATTCTCTGATTAGGGATAAAATACTTTATCTGAATTATATTTATTTTTAGTATTCAAAACCACCTTATATCCATTCCTTTATGTATCAGCATTGCTCTTTGAGTCATTCATATTGAGGTAAACTTGAATTATATTGATACATGAATATTCTCTTTTTATTACTTCTAGGCATTTTGTAGTAGATTTGATCTGTGCTTATTCTGAATGCCAAAAATCCTTCCAAAACTCGAATCCTATGTGTCGCAATGGGCACAAACTGAAGAGACGCAGGCTCCTCTAGAAAGTGGTCAGTGGGTTCTCCTTTATTGTGAGATGAGCTCCTCTTCATACAGAATGTCAGAGGCCAATTTGATTGGTAACACAAAGGTAAACTTTTCAATCAATTGGTCATCCCACAGGGATATCAGAAGAAGGTCCCTCCTATAAGAAAGAATGTA